>JAVJIF010017180.1:0-60380 GCA_038442645.1 Agave tequilana | reverse complement strand
CTTTCGTCGGCTTGTACAATGGATGAGGTCCCTAATGAAATTACTTATTTAGAGAAAGTACTAGCAGTGTTATTTTGAGCAATATATGCCGCAACAAAAACTGGGGGCTTTATGTGCAGAAAAAATGAAGAACACATTTAAACAACACTATTTTGCTCAAAAGAAAACAAAAATGGACCATGGCTATAAAAACTTATATCTTTTAAAGCATGCATACGTATCCAAGAGGCAAAAGATAAGGAATCAACAATTACTAGGAAAATTCATGTGTATGCACGTGTCCGATCTTTACATCAACCCCACCCCCCAAAAAAAAAAGAAAACAAAAAGCTGACACAACGTTATGGTATATCGTCAATATCTATACTATCTCTAAAAAATATCAATAGTATTCCCTCCACAGTGATTTTGGGCTATGTCGCATTGACACTTCTATCATGAAGCCGTATCGTGTCCAAAACGTGTCCGACACGCGTGTCGGACACACATGTCATGTGTATTTTTAAGTATTTGTCACGTGTTCATGTGTCGTATCCATTTCAATGTTGCCGTCTCCCTGCAACATAGATCAAGGCTGATGAATTTATTTTATCAATAGCTTTTTTTTTAACATCATAACACAGAGGATTTCATACTATTTCTGACTCCTTTTTTCTCTTTCAGGATTTTATACTAATTCAGACTATTTTGTTGAAAAAATAATCATGTTTTATGGCATCATAGTTAAATTAGAATTTTAGTTTCCATCTTAATTAGTTGTCATGTTAGTCATTCGTGTCCCTTACATTCTAAAAACGATTTTATGTAACATTTAACACTATTAAATTTTAAGATTTTTGTAGAATAATTTATATTTATTAGTCTACTAATTAATAAATTTAAAAGTTTCTTAAACAAAATTTGAGCAGTCATGAAGCTTGTGCTTAGAATTTGGAGGCGAAAGACTTAGCTATACCATTATGCCTCTTAAAGCCTTGCTTCTGATAAACATAACAATATTAAAACACAAAAATATGTCATCACAGCTAGTCAGCAAGGTGTGTTATTGGACGGTCGTGAATCTACTCGGGGGGTCCAAGTTTCCAAGCTGTTTGAAATATAAGAAAATCTTAAATGTACTGGTATCTGTTTGAAACAATTGATGTTTCCAGAGAATGTGTGAGTTGGAAAAAGCATCCTTTAAAACCATTTCACTTGAACAAATAACCAAAAAAGTCCAAGTTTACAAAATATCTCCTGACCCTGGTATTAAGTGACACAAAAAAGGAAATGCTTCAGTTTCAATTTTTAACCCCAAAATTCTAAAAGGAAAAAGGTAACTTACAGTTGATTCTCCGTCCCTCATGCCCTGGTAACCCTTATCACCCTGACAACTCATCGGTGTCTAATCATTCAAACACTTTTTCGTGTCCATTACTCTTTACCACTCAAAAGCTGTGGGGATTATAGTGAATACTATAATATGATGCCTAAAACTTATAAATCAAATCCAATGCCAATGCCAATAAATTCAACTCATTCAGACATAAACTGCTGAAAGAATCTTCAGAAGAAAAAAAAAGAGGGTAGATTTTATTTTGGCTCAATGATTGGAAGAGAGTTAGGAGTGGTGGCTTGATTAAAGTGCAAGAGATGTGGTACGAGGAAGAAAATGGGTCAACTTTGAAAAGAATCCAAGCAGCCAAACACAAAGTCAACCAAGGAGGAGGTACTCTGTAACTCATGAAGATATTAGAACAGGCATATCAAAATGCCTAACCCATGTTAAGAAATTTTTGTTTGTTTCTTTTATTTGTTCATTTATACGGTTATACACTCATCATCCAGGTAATGTCGAAGTTTGTAATAATAATCTTTTAGCTTATCCACTTATTTATGTAAGTTGGATTGTACTTTTCAAGTATCCTATCTACGCCAATTAGTACTGAACCAATTACTGTGTTATATAATACTTTGTTGAAATGAGATCAAAACTCCATAAACTATTAAAGAAAAAACATGTCAAAACCTAACTTCTTAGAAAGTTTTTAAAGAAACAGTGGATACAATTGCAACAAAATATCGAACCTCCCCCATATTGACAATACTAATACCAGAAACCTTCGGCTGATATTAATACAGATTCCGAGATTTATAACCTTGCAAAAATCCTTGTCTAGTAAATAGGTCCAACATATACATAGAAGAAAAATAATGTAAGCATCAAGGTAATCACAGAAAATGATTCTAATAGCATGTTAGACTGGTAAAGTAAGATGTACCTTAGCGCAACTAGTGCAAGGAGCATCACACTGAATCCATGTCAAGTCACTCCCAGTATCCACATCAAGAAAATAGGGTCTTGGAGGATTCCCAATAAATATAGAAGTGTAATATTGTCTGCATGTAGTCTAAGACAGCCAAGTTTTAGCTGAGAATTAATAACTTTGTTCTGGCTAGAGATTAAAAAGCTTACACAAAATAAAATGAAGATAATTGAATATAATCATATGGAGTACCTTAGTCTATTGAACATAACTAGACTAAGCTAACATCATAACAATTTTTCTATATTGTAAAATAAATATATATCGATAGGTTCTTTCTATATTTCTAGTGATAGATGACGAAAAATAAAGAAATTTGCTAATGACAATTTAAGCTAGTCAAATGCGAATATGATACCTAAAACCCCAGGGGAAAAGGTTTAAGTGGCTTGCGCGCTTAGGATCTGACTATTTCATTCAACAATCAAATCAAAACATACTTGAAATGAAAATAAAAGAAAATTTATAATGAGTCCCCGCCTTATTTTTCTTTTTGTTTTTCTCTTTTGGGTAGGGTAGGGTGGGGGATGGGGTGACTGGTGAGAAGCCAGGTTGAAAATTCTTGAAAAAAGTATCTGCAAAATAATGACCAAAAAGACTAACTAAAAAATTTTCTACTGCAATTAGAGTTTTAATGAATTTAATAGTAATAAAAAATGTAGTAGAAGTACTCAAGCGCTGTATTTAACTTGAAATCAGGGCTTATTATCTAACACCCTCCTGCGAGGTGGACTCAAATGTAAGTTCACATTATTATTCTTGAGCATATGACACTTGTCCTGGTCAGAGATTCAATTCAAATGCCAAGAAAAATAGATCAGTTGGTTATACTGAGGCTAATAAGAAAATGAGATGACTCTTCATTTACGTATAGTAGATTTTCTTCAGTTATAACATAGATATGATATTCCTTATAAAATGTTGCAATTATTGAGTTAATATAGGTTGTTGATGATGACTACGTAAATATATTAGAGATGGCCATGGCCCACACTTTATTGGAAACTTCAGACTATGACTCTAAAAGATTTGATCCATACATTTCAAGCCAGAAGCTGAATGTTATGCACTGATTACCATATATCAGCAGGTAACCCCAAAATCTGAACATCTATACTTTGCAAAATCAAATGCATAAATTCTTGAGTGACCGCTTCATCAGCTCGACATTGATGGCAAATATGCAATTATCAAAAGGGAGGGGGGGGGGGGGGGGGGGGGGGGGGGGGGCGGATATAGCATGGTACTGATTTCCAGCCTGTATTGGCCTCAAGAGTTATTCTTAAACCTTTTTTTCCTCGGTCATTCTTGTAGCATATCAGATCCTCTGTTAAGTCTGGTGAACCTTGCCCTCTTTTTATTAATTTTAATGAATTAACAAATGGCATTTTTCATTTGATGTAATATTGTTCGTAAGTAAACCATTCAAAAATAGCCAAGTTCGTAATTCAAAGTGATCTCATTCGAACATGTAGCTTCTGGGTTTAACATTTCAATGTTCATTTTCACAATGAAGTCATGATTTATTTAAAAGGATGACGCTAATGCTTGAGTTGTTTGATTATGGTGCAAATGTAGCTAGAATCCTTGGACATTACACAAAAACCACTAACTCAACCTCTTAATAGTCAAAAGCTATTTGTTATTAATCATCCTGAGATGCACACTTGTTCAAGTATCCTCAATGACAACATTCCCTTAGATAAAGTGATGTAATATGGGATGGATCGCAATAAGCTTCAATCAATGGAAAAGGGAACTAGGGTTTTGAAAAAGAAATAGAAAGAGAAGATTAGAGTTTGAGGAAAAAGAGATAAGAACTAGATAAATTTGGTTTCACACCTCTTACACCAAGGGGTTCATACCCAAAACTCAAGATAATAGTCTCAAGAATTTAACTGAAAAATTTGCATTCATTCAATAATAATCATAAGAGAATTTGACTATGGTGGTGGTCGGGAAACCGTCGACTGTGCTTCAAGTCCGAACCAAGGTGGAGATAGGACTGGCCTCCGTACAGATCAGCTACAGTCAATGATAGATCTGAAAAGGTACACGCAGCAGAAAGAGTCGGATTCGCTCCACTGAAAACTAAACTGATATCAAAGTCCCATGGGAAATCGAACTCATCAGTAATGAAAGTAATCATCCTCGAGACTCTAATAGAACATGTACACGAGGGAGCAACTGACTCACAGTTCGAGAGGGAACCTCTGAGAGTAAATCGTAACAATCACCACATTTTTAACAGTAAATTTCTATAAAATACAATATAGATATGTAGCAAATTTGTAGTCATCATTGCAAATTATTATATGCTTTGTTTATGGGTCTCATCATGCATTTCAAGCAATTGCAATGCAACAAACTCACTAGGTAAAACTCTTAAAGACAGGACAAAAAGGTATATAAGTTTCCTATGGGGACGTACATCAGATACCACTGACGATATAACATCACTAGAACCAACAAAAATATGACAAAAATCAGAAGACAAAAAAAACTCCAAACATTCACTAAAAGAAGAAACACTATGAGTAACCTGATGAACTATAGAAAAATATTTCACTGACTCACTAGAGGAGAAAAAGTTAAAAGCAACCATATAACCACAATCTGTACGAAAGAACTCAAATGGCTTACTAGATGTAACGATGCTAATATTAACTGTCATGCTCAATTCCAATCTCTATCATAGGTATGGCAAGTGAATATCATCTAGCAACCTGTACAGACCCTAAACTCCACTAATACATGCTCAAGATCACTAGTATCATCCTCTGAAGCATTGATATCATCATGTTCGTGTGAACCAGACTCAACTAATGCATCCTGGATGTTACTAATATTCTCTTTATTAACATGAATTTCATCAAGTACAGGTGTACTAGACTCTATTAAATAATCAACAACATTACTAGTAACCTCCGAAGGAATGTGAACATCCTCGACAATCCTTGAATTATCAATGTCATCAATTTGCACATTATCATATGTTAACTCTTCGAGGGGCACTGGTAATCATAATGTTCAAACTCTCCACACTTAGAATACTTGATCAAGGGGCACCAATAAGCATAATATTCATATCTCACATATAGAACACCGCTCTCTGATTTTGAAAGTGGATAATTCCAGCTCTAAAGCTAAAAGAAACATCTCTCTGACCGACTTCATGACATGCAAGATTAGCTCTCTTTTAAAATCAGGTCTCAATCTGTATTAAAAATATATATATATATATATATAGTAGGAAGATGTTTTATCTAAAAGTAACACTCAAATATAAGTTTCTCAAATTTAAGCTTATACTCAGTGACAGACAAGTCTCTCTGACGTAGATAAAATAACTCTTTAAAAACTCGAGATCTAGAGAAAATAAATTTTTCCTTAAGCATTTCCTTCATTTCCTCCCATGTCTCTATAGGTCCAAAGTATGTTCTCTCTAGTTGTCTTTCTACGATAGTTCAATAATCTAAAGCTAAAACTTATAGTTTTCCTTTAGCAAATTGGACTCAACGGCATCAAAAAATTCATACAGTCAAAATAGTACAGGTGCGTTATCCAATCACAAAATTAGTGATAGTTATATACCATAAAAATCGGGAGGCATTACACTGCTTTCTCGTTGGACTTTTTCTCTCCTAACAACATGCCTATCAAAATAATTACGCTCTTTAGTATGAAGTTATGATTATGTGTTTCATGCTAACACCAATCATGATAATTAAACTCTCTAGTGTGGGTGTTTCGTGACTCACGCCAATAATAATAATTTTCTCTAGTGCGCTGTTATGAATCTGTATTTCGTGACTCTAGAGGATGCAACCAAAATCTCGAGTTAAAACTCAAGACATATCTACAACTTAACCTATGACAGATTGCAATACAAAAGAATATAAACACACGGATGATTATGCAAAATTTCTAAACTCAAACACAACTAAATGCTTGCACTAAATAATAATTACAATCCTAAAAGGCTTAATCTTTGTGTGCAAGGAAATGTAATCCTAAGTGATAATCCTAAGTGATAATGTTTAGCAACCGATAAATGAGATCGATAAACACCAACAATTATTCATAATAAACTACAAATAAGCGTACAACCACTAGAGTTTGCAAGAAATGAGCAATTAAAAATTAGATCAAGTTACGATATCACCTGAGGAGATGAGTTGTTTATGTTCAAGCATAAATCCTGTAAGAGTGTGTAGACAATTCTTCACAATTGATGGCTGAAATTCTTGCAAGGAAGCTCTGGAACAGTTGCAATACGGGCTGAACGTGACTAGAAGACGGCTTCAAGAACAGCTTGAATCGGGATTGAAACAGGCTAAAAACAACTTCTGAAATAACTGAACTGAGTAACACCGAGTTAGACTGAGTCAACTCGGGTCAGACTGAGTCAACTCGGGTCGACTCAGCTCAGGTCAGTTTGGGTCGAGCGGCTCGCGTCGGCTCGCGTCGGCTCCACTCGGGTCAGCTCCGGGCTACAAGCGAAGCGGGCTGGAACACTATCGATTCGGATCCTGATTACAAGCGAGTCGGGCTGACTCGTATCGGATTTGGGTTAGTGAACTGAATTGGGTTTGAGTTTGTGAAACCCAAACCAAAGCCAAACTAATTTCTCTTCTCTGCAGTTCTGAGATGGTGGCTGTTGCAGATCGTTGGCGAGGAGCTCCGGCGAAGTTTGGTGACGTCGGTGACTGGCGGCGACGACGGCGAGGTTGGGCGACAAGGCAGAGGGAGATGTGGAGGGGGGACACATCTTTGTGGCTATCGATGGAGGAAGATGAGGTCGCAAGGGCTTGGCATCAATCTGATGAAGTTGGCAAGGTCGTGGCCGTGGGAGAAGGAAGCGGCGTCAAGATGTTTGGGTGGTGGCACAAACAAGGAGAGGGAGGGGAAACCGGCGATGTCTGTAGCGACGGGTACTGTCACATGGCGAATACGAGATGTAGCCGGCGATCTTTGATGGCTGAAGTTGTTGTCAGTGATCAAGTCTGCAAACGAAGTCAACGAGGAAGTCAGTGAAGATCCCGTTGCCGACGAGTTAAGAGGGCGACAGTCGGTGAGCTCTGATCTTGGCGGCGGCAACGAGACTATGGCGGTGCTGATCTGGCGTCATCGCGATCTGATCTTGGCGGTGAAGATTATAGTTCTTGTGGTAAGAAGAGGGAAGGAGATAAACAGTTGCAGTATTTTTATTCTTTTTTTTAGTTTGTCTTTCTTCTCTGTTTTTCTCTCTTTTTTTCAAAATCTAAACTTAGGAAAAAAAAAGGAAAGGAAGATCTACATCTAGGGTTTTGAAATTATTTTTTAACAGATCTAGGGTTTGGAGAGACCAGGGTTAAGGTTTGGAAAAGAAAGCTAGGGTTTGGAGAAAAAAAGGGATGAAAATTTTGAAGGAGAATGGTGCCAAAGCTCCGATACCAAAATTAATGTAATATGGGATGGATCGCATTACCTTCAATCAATGGAAAAGGGAACTACGATTTTGCAAAGAAATAGAAAGAGAAGATTAGGGTCGAGAGAAAAGAGATAAGAATAGGACAAATTTGGCCTCACTGAATAGGACAAATTTGGCCTCACACTCCTTGCATCACGAGGTATATACAACCCAAAACTCAAGATAATAATCTCAAGAATTTGACTGAAAAATTTTCATTTATTCATTCATTCAATAATAATCATAAGAGGAGTCTTGAAGGCTTATTTATAGGCTTTACAAAAAAACTTAACCGAAGTGGAACTAAATTTTCACATAAAAGATAACACAACTAAATTCAACAAAATAAACTAAAAATCAAAATAACTAAAACCAAAAGAATGTGTCACACCTTTTTCTAGTGTAGACTCAGATCAATCGGTGTGATGTCTACATCATAAAGTTTTACAACTTTCATAAAATCACAAATTGGGTGTTAGAACCGTAATTTAATGAAATCTAAAGATCACACATTGAACACCTTGAAATCGTATCTTTTAAACAAATATGAAAAAAAAACATCTTTGACATGAGTGAGTAACATATTAGTAACCCCCCCCCCCCCCCCCCCCGGGGGGAACCAACCTTTCATATCAAATATATAACATAATATAAGTTAATTAAGTCACGTTTAATTTGAGATAATTTGAGGCTTCAAATAGGTAAAAGGAACTGCCTCTCCCCCTCACAGCTAACACTCCCTATGGACTGGAGGGGGGGTTTTCTTCAACTTATCTTGGCTGTTTATCTTCTTGCACTTTGAACTATAAGCATGCACTTTTCTTCCCTGATATTTTTAAACTTTTCTTATGGATTTTTAAAGAATAGCAGTTGGGTTTAAGATTAGACTTTTAGTTTAATATTATTGTGTCAAGTTACATGTCATAGATTTAGTGGTGATTTTAGAGCCTATCAAATCCTCTTCCTACACCTTGATCTATAAGCATGCACTTTCTTCCCTGAAACTTTTAACTTTTATTATGGGTTTTAGAGACATGATTGTTGGGTTTAAAATTAGAGCCTTAGTTTAGTCATCTTGTATTAGTTAAAGGTCTTCAATTTAGTAGTAATTTTTTTGCCCAAAATCTAAATGACACTTTTTCACGTAATTTTTCAAATATCTTTTTGCTGCTGATGTTGGACAATTTGTTGCTAAATCAGGGTCGAGGTTTGTTAGATTAGAGCTTTATTTGGGCATTATTTGACTTTTGCAAAAGCAAAACATAATAGCTGTGAAAAGTGAGCTAAATTGAAAATTTTTCATTGGATAAATTGATGAGGTTATGTTTTGTTAATTTAGTGAGAAATATAATTGTAAAGTTTAATTATAGGGAGGTCGTGGTCAATGTTTGAGTCTCAGAATCAATATTGGTATGAGCTGAAAGTTTATAGTATTTGTTAGGAAACCAAAAACCCTAGATTCATTAATCATTAGAGCAACAAATAAATACATATATTGAAATCACCTAGAGGGCGGGTGAATAGGTGACTAGCTAATCTAATGATGAATTAATGCGGAATTAAAACTATTTATGCAAACTAAAAATATTATACACAACACACCAAGTATATTTCCCGTGAAGGGCTCTGGATTATCTCCTCAAGATTCCTCTAGATAAGAGTTGAGGTGCCGCTTTGGCTCTCTTGGTTGAATACAAGTGTGAGCAAACAATCCCCAAGCATATATCAATTTAAGTACAAGATATATCAAGCATATAAAGATAAAGGCATATAAAGATAAAGGCAATATGAGCATACAAGACATAAAGACAAGTGAGAGATAGAGAGAGCAATCGCAAACACAGGAGATTTGTTTCGAAGTTCGAGCGCACTTGCTCTATGTCCCCGCCTTCAACACTATGAAGGATTTCTACTAAAAACCGATCCCACCAGATCACTCGGTGCCGCAACACCTACAAGCGAGTTCACACTAGAACTCATTTGGACTCTCTAGTCCCTCTCTTATTCCTGCAAGAACAACACACCGCAAGCACGCAAGCTTGCTGAGGTCGCACCTCTACAATGAGTTCTCACTAGAACCCGAAACACCGCGAACCCGCAAGTCCGCCTCCTCAAATATAAAGTATAAAAACTTTGGTGATCACAACCTTTGATCACCTAAAACAACTCTTTTATAGGATAGATATATAGATGGAAAGCTCAAGCATGTGTGAGAAAAATAAGGATGGAAGTGATGGTGAAAAACTCAAGAAACTCTTTTATAAAACACTCTTGAAAATCTCTCCTTTTTATATGGCAATTTTGGCTCTTAAACAAGTGGAGATAAACACTTAATAGAGTAGGAAAAGCTGGCTCAAAAACCCACTTAGAATCTTGTATAAAACAGTCCATGAGAGCCCCTTTTATAGGCCAAGAAAAAACTAGCCGTTGGGGTCCAAATCAGCAGTCTGCACTGCTGTCAGTCGACCGGCCAACAGTCAGATTTCTGACCGTTGAGCCAGCGGTCGACGGCCGGTCGACCGTGGCCTGGATACAGAGAGCAGACACTCTCTGTCGGTCGACCGCCGGTCGACCGGGGTCATTTCTAGAGAGCAGAGCTCTCTGGCGGTCCACCGGGTCGGTCCACCGGCCCTCCAGCCAAACGAGGCGTGCACGTTTTGTGCCCGTCGGTCGACCAAACCTCTAACTCGGTCGACCGTGCGGTCGACCGGCAGAAGCCAAAACAGTATTCTTTTTGGGATTAAAAGTTTGTCATTTTTCCTTCAATAAAATCCCATAAATCCATAAAAAATCTACAAAAATAAGTTCAGTATAATGCTTTGATATACAAACATGTTTGGGTAAAAATCAAAACATGTTACAAACATTTTGAACTATTTTTGTGACTTAGAAATTTTGGCTTAAAACAAAATCCGTATTTTTCCAAATTGATTTTTTCAAAACTTCTCCAAATACAAAAACAAGATATTTTAAATACTTTTAAAGCTTAGCGTGTATAGATATGATCCACTACACATATATGATGAAATATCTATGTTTTTGATATTAAGCTCTA
This sequence comes from Agave tequilana, assembly GCA_038442645.1. NCBI lineage: Eukaryota > Viridiplantae > Streptophyta > Magnoliopsida > Asparagales > Asparagaceae > Agave > Agave tequilana. The sequence goes on along the minus strand of JAVJIF010017180.1, from coordinate 49,567 downwards.
AAATAGTTTTGGTTTAAAACATATGTATATATGAAACTCCAAAAACCTAAACGGTATTTTTCAAAATGAAAACTCTATGATGAAAACACATCTAAATCTTGTGTGTGTGTATTGATACTTGAGCAATCCACCAACTATTCTATCATTTACATTTTATCTAAAAATAAAATCTTAACGAAACAAATCTAGACACAAGTCTTCTCTTAAAGGTCTTCACTTGAAGTCTTCTTCTCCTTCTTGACTTGGTTCAAACTTTGATCCAAAGAGATACTCCTCTTGAGTACTTGATGTGGTCTTTATGCACAAGTTCTTGAATCAACGCGTGCTAGCTCCAAAACTTGACTTTAAATCCTTTGTTGAAGCTACACACCTACTAAGATCTTGATCACATATCTAAGACTAATTAAACACAAGATCATTAGTACTATAACTACATGAGTTAATCATCATCAAAACTAGAGTGATGGGCCTTTGGGCCAACATATATAATACAAGCGATGGTTGTGGGTTATTGGGTAGAATCTGAATAGCCTAATAATTGATAAGTTAAATATTATCCATTTTTTTATACTTTTGTTGAGCGTTGTTATGGATTTAATTGTGTGAAAGTGACATTGATACTGTAATTATGTGACTTGAAGGGTTTAGCATAATTACGGAAGATTGGCTTTAGACCCTTTTTAGTATATCAGCAAAAGAAGTTTGTTGTATGACCTGGATATCATCATCAGCTCATGAGCAATAATACATGTTTATTACCAGTACTAGCAAGCTAAGGGGCAGCAACCCATGACATAGCCGCACACAAGAGAGGCAGCATGCCATAAGCGCAACACATACAAAGCAAAGGGATAGCAACTCAAGCTCATGCACAGTCGAGCAAACACAAGGAACAGCCGAGGGGCAAGGGAAAGCAACAAGACAACTAGATAAAGGGTTTGTGTGCGCGGCAAGAAGACTGGCTAAGATTTCCTTCGGGCAATTCAAAAAACATATGGCAGGCATTCAACAGCAGAGGCAAACTCAACCCAATAATATTTTGGGAGAAACTGAAAACCAAATCAAACCCCCAATCCGAAAGCGAAGGAGAATTAAATTCCAAATCCATAAGCAAATACCAACCAAATTTAGTTCAAAATCCAAATCTCAAATCCAAATCTCATAACCGCAGCAAACCAACGAACTTGGCCGAGCTCAAATAACAGAAATTGCACAAGAGATAAGGAATGAATTTCACCAGAAAAATTCAAATCAGATTTCAGCCTTAAGAAGGCGAAGAGTGATCCGAAGGGGATAATCGAGGGCCTTGGGAGAACTTGACCATCATACAGAAAAGAGAGACCAGAGAGGCATCGAAGATCGGGCTCGCTGTCGAGAAGAAGAGTTCACAGGTCAGAGATCTTGAAAGGGAGTCGCTAGCGGCAAGATCGAGGACCAACAAGGGGAAAGGCTTTGAGAAGAGCTTGTTGTTCAGATCAGAGAACGAAACTCCAGCCCAAATTCCTATCATCCTGCGTCGCTCATTCTTAGCAACAGCCAATGCATGCAACTGCAAAACTTGTGCAATGGATATCTCTTTGAGAACAAGAAAGTCAAGTTGAATATCCTCAATGCAACCCAAGGACCTAGCAGAGACAAAAATTGCTTTGCTATTGACTTGATATACTTGATCCAAGAGAGTGAGGACAAAAGTCTGGCCCTTTCTCTCATTAAGCAACCCATGTTGTCATCTACACTATGGGAACCATATCTAAAGCCACTGAGTACTAAACCTGATTACACTGAGCAAAGTTTTGAGAAAATCTTTCATGATGAACTCTTTCTTCAAGAATCAATTGGTGTTGAATTCGTTAGCTTGAAATCTCCCAACTCAATCGCCGAACTTAGTTTTAAGGAGATATTTGCTGATGAATTGAGATTTTTACCGGAGCACAGTGAGGATTCATGTCTGAAAAATGATGAAATCAAGGTGTTGATTGACGAAGAAAATGCCAATGAGTAGATTTTGGATATGAAAAGAGTGAACTCTATCATTAAATTTTTGTTTAGAACAAAGCGCAAAAAAGGAAGAAAGAAATTGAGGAAGAACAAAAGTAAAGGTGAAAGATTTAGTGCAAGATTGGATGAGGGATTGAGCATACTTAAATCACCACTGAAAAGAAAACACTGAAAAAATGGAAAGCGTTCTAGAGGACGAAATCAACAATAATTTACAATAAACGGGACTATGTCTAGCTAAAGACATTAAACTTAGCGCTTGTTGGGAGGTTAGTGTTTTCTTATTTGTGATAGTTTACTTTTAGTTGTGTAGGTTGAGCAAGAATGATGGTCATTGTGAATCCACGAGTGTGTTCATTTCAGGTATAGGAGAACATCTCAACACATGTTATTACTTGTGATATGACTCTGTATGCTCGATCCACTCTCCTTATCTTTATTTTTTAAAACCATTGAGGACAATATTTCATTTGGTTTGGGGTGTGGGAAAATGCCTGAAAACTTTTTGTTGAAAAATCTGGAAAAAAAATTCAAAAACATGCTAAGTTATAGATACCATATTTTGAGTTTAAGCCACAACAACAACTAAGCCATTTTCCCAAGTATTTAGGGAAGGCTACATGAACAAAAGAGATTACGCCGGATCAGGCACATAGATCAGCTTTCTCCACTCATTCCTATCGAGCAATATGCCTTCACTAAGACCTTTAGCCTCTATATCTTGTCATATTACCTCTATCCATGTTTTCTTCAGTCTCTCCTGCGCTCTTTTAACTTGCCCTAATTTGATACGCTCTACTCGCCGGATTGGCGCATCTGTACGTCTACGTCACACATGACTAAACATCGTAGGCGATTTTCTCTCATCTTTTCTATAGAGGCTACACCTATCTTAGTATGAATATCCTCATTTCTCACCTTATCTCTCCTCGTATTACCACACATCCAACGAAATATGCGCATCTCTGCTACACTCATCTTCTGGGCATGATATCTCTTTATAGCTCAACATTCTGACATATAACAAAGCTGGCCTAACAGCAGTCAGATAAAACTTTCCCTTCAGTCATAACAGAATATTACGATCCCATAAAACTCCTGTTGCACTCCTCCATTTCAACCAGCCGGCTTGGATCCTATGGTTGACATCACTATTGATCTCCCATCCTTTTGGATAATAAAACCCAATTACTTTGATTGCTCGTCGGTATTTCTTGACCATCTAATGTCACAATATTATAATCTCGGATACCATGTTTACTGAATTTACACTCCATATACTCTGTTTTGATCCTATTAATCTAAACCTCGAGATTCTAGAGTTTACCTCCATAACTCCAATTTTGTATTTACCTTAGCTCTCGTTTCATCGACTATGACAATATCATCAGCAAATAGCATACACCACGGTATCTCGTCCTGAATAGTTCTAGTAAGCTCATCCATCACTATGACAAATAAGAATGGACTCAATGCAGATCCTTAATGCAATCCAATTGTGATAGAAAAATCACTTGTTATGCCTCTACAAGTTCTGACATTTGCCACTACTCCACCGTACATGTCCCTGATTATGTCAATATATTTGATGGGGACTCTCTTTTTCATCAATGTCCACCATAATACCTCTCTTGGCCTCTTATCATAAGCTTTTTCTAAATCAATAAAGACTATATGTAAATTTCTCTTCCTCTCTCGAAATCGCTCTATAAGTTGACGAAGCAAATGAATAGCCTCTGTCATCGATCGCCCCGGCATGAACCCAAACTGGTTATCTGATATTTTAACATTCTACCTTAACCTGTGTTCAATTACCCTTTCCCAAAGCTTTCATGGTGTGACACGAGTTTTATTCCACAATAGTTTGAACAACTTTGGATCTCACCCTTGTTCGTATAGAGAGGTATTAGGGTACTCTTCCTCCACTCATTTGGCATCTTTTTAATTAGCCAGATCTTGTTAAAGAGATTTATCAGCCATCTCACGTCCACCTCTCCTAAGCATCTCTATACCTCAACAGGAATTCCATCGGGGCCAACAGCTTTTCTTGACTTCATCCTCTTCAAGGCCTCTTTACTCTTTAACTTTCAGATTCGCTCTTCATCTCGAACTAAAACTCTCTGATCCTCATCTTTGACACACCTCAGAGTACATAAGTCTCTAGTCTTTCTCTCCCTTATTTGAGCAATTCTATATATATCCTTTTCAACCTCTTTAGCGTCAACTTCTCACACACTTTTTTGTACACTTCAGCTCTTGCATTCTGAACAGCTTTCTTAGCCTCCTTCTTGGCTAGCTTATACCTCTCAAAACTTACTCCATAATTTTTCTTCAAATCTCTGTAAGAGTTTCATTTGATCTTAATGGCAGCTTTTACTCTTCATTCCACCATGATGTATCCTTGGTGGAGCACCACTCCGTGACTCACCAAATACATCTTTAGCTACTTTTTTAATGTAGCTAGCAATTTTGTTCCATATTATATTGGGATCATCTTGGGCTTTCCAATCTGCTTCATGTACTACTCGATCTACAAAAACTCTATGGTTACCTTCTTTTAGCCGCCACCACTTAATCTTAGGATCTAACTTACGTTTAATCTTTCTAAATCTCTTTCTAATCCGGATATCTAAAATTAAGAGTCTATGTTAGGTTACTACACTCACCCGTACTACCTTACAATCCATACAATAACCTCTATCTACTTTCTTAGTTAAAAAGAAATCTATTTGGCTCGCACTTGATAAACTTTTAAAAGTGATCAAGTGAGATTCTCTCTTCCTAAACCAAGTATTCGCTAAGATCAAATCATAAGGCAAAGCAAAATCTAGAATCGAGTTACCTGGTTCATTTCTTTCCCCAAAATCAAATCCTCCATGTACACTATCAAACCCATAACGACTAGTTCCTATATGCCTATTGAGGTCACCGCCTATGAAAAGCTTTTCTCTAATAGGTATGCCTTGCACTATCTCATCTAAATCCTCCATAAATTTACACTTACTAGACTCATCAAGTCCTACTTGTGATGCATAGACACTAATAATATTAAAAATCTCCCTACCTAAAATAAGTTTAACTAGTAAAATCATATCACCCTTTCTCCTAACCTCCACTACATTCTCAAGCAATTGTTTATCTATGATCACACCTACCCCATTACGATTTCTATCTCTACCAGTATACCAAAGTTTATAACCCCAAGGCTCCATAATTCTAGCTTTTTCACCAACCAACTTAGTTTCCTGCACACATAAAATACTAACATTCCGTCTAACCATAGTATCAACTAAATCTGCTAATCTACATGTAAGAGAACATATGTTCCATGATGCTAACCTAATCTTATATTCATGAGCTAATTTTTTTATCCTCACCCGCTCATAAAAGTGTGGGAACCCTTACTCATTTGACACCACATCCGGACGCCGATGTGGCACGTCGTCTCTGGACGACGACCAAGCAACCCTTGTCCACTTTTCACTACACCCGAACTTCGATGAAGCGCGTCGCTCAGTAGGGAACGCCCCAACGAAATTTAATTCTTAGTTCACGTTCATAGTATGTAACAATGTTTTACGTTGGCGGTCACAGGCCTACCACAACCCTCCTCCTTTATCCTGGCTTGGGACAGGCAATGAACGGTGCACTGGCGGAGTTATATTTTGAGTTTAAGCCACAAGAAAACATGTATGAGTCAATAGAATAGAATGCAACCTTAACAAGTAAAGTGTTTTGAGGTAAGAGTGAATTTTTCTGATAATAGTTAGACTTAATCATTTTCATCTGTCACCATTATATTAGTATGCTATGCTTTAAATCTCGATTTTTCATGCAAAATTGGGTGAGTTGTCTAATTAGATTGTGAATTGATGTTAAGGCTTCATAAATGGGGAATGCGCGTGATATTCTTGAGTTCAATACCATAAGGGAAAAATGTGTGAATCTCTTTTTTTTACCCCCGCCAAGCAAGTGTCACCTTGAGCTTAAAAGTCCTTACGGTTCCAAGACGGGTGATAATCTTGACCTCTGACACCAAAGTCAGAGAAGTATGATATTTTGAACCGAATTATAAGTGCTTATTGAAAAAAAGAGAGAAAAGAAAAGCCCCAAAGTTGAAGTTTTCTTAGCCTCTTAATCAAATTGTAATTAAGTTAGCAATGAACTTGAATTAGCAATGGTTTGATTGAATTTGAGTATAATGTATAAAGTATGAAAAGTAAGTATGGGATGATTGGAAAGAAGATTATTTGCTTTTACTTGAAAATTATTGAAAGTTAAAGAAATACTTGACTTCTAAAAACTCATACAAGTTAATTTTAAGTGATTTTATGATATACTACATTATGCAAGGTTAATCATTTAATTTGGATCTAATCTATAAATTGTAATGACTAATTTGATGTTTGTAAGTAGCATCGCTAGAAACTCTCACAAGACTATAACTTGTCCTGTAGAATAATCTGAAAGTTTAAAGGCTTGTTCCATATGCTCAATGTAATCGTGCTCCCTACGAAAGTGGCAGATTTATTTGTTTAAAAAAATTTGAAAAAATTGCTCGAGGACAAGCAAAGATTAAGTTTGAGGGTATTTGATGAGTCTAATACTCTCTATTTTTTATACTTTTGTTCAGGGATGTTATGGATAAAATTGTGTGAAAGTGATAGTGATATCGTAATTTTTTGACTTGCAGGGTTTAGCAGAAATACAGGAGATTGGATTCAGACCCTTTTAGTAGCTCAGCAAAAGAAGTTTGATGTATAGCCTGAAGATCATCTTCAGCTCATGAGAAATAATATTTGTTCATTGTCAGTACCAGCAAGCTAAGGGGCAGCAACCAATGACATAACCGCAAACACAAGAGGCAGCATGTCATAGGCACAACACACACAAAGCAAAGGGATAGCAACTCAAGCCCTTGACACAACCGAGCAAACAAAAGGAATAGCCGAGAGGGGCAAGGGAAAGCAACAAGGCATTTCGACGAATAGTTTGTGTATGCGGCAAGAAGACCAGGTCAGATTTCATTCGGACAACTCAACAAACATGTGGTAGGCATTCAACAGTAGTTCAACAGAGCCAAACTCAACCCAATAATATTTGGGTGAAACTGAAAACCAAATCAAACCCCCAATCAGAAAGCAAGTACCAACCAAGTTTAGTTCAAAATCAAAATCCCAAATCCAAATCTCAAAACCGCAGCAAACCAACGGACTTGGCCGAGCTCAAATAACAGAAATTGCACAAGAGATATGAAATTTCACAAAAAAATTCAAATCAGATTTCAGCCTCGTGAGAAGATAAGGGCATTAGTATCTATAAAAGAAGGCGAAGAGTGAGCCGAAGGGGATCATCGAGGGCCTTGGGAGAACTTGACCATCATACAGAAAAGACAAAGACCAGAGAGGCATCGAAGATCGGGCTCGCTGTTGTCAAGGAGAAGAGGAGTTCGCAGGTCAGAGATCTTGAAAGGGAGCTGTTCGGGGAGAGATCGAGGAGCAGCAAGGGAGAGGCTTTGAGAAGAGCTTGTTGTTCTGATCAGAGAAGAAAGGAAACTCAAGTCACGGGTGTGATCTTTGACATCATATCTTTATTTCCCCTTTTCCTTTTATATTCTCTCTTTAATTGGGTTATTATAAATTTTGCATTGAATATTAACTATACTGATTTATTTGTTAATCTTGCAAAAAGTATGAGCAGCTAAATATCTTATTCTTGGGTTATGATGAAATATATATATATATGAAGTGGAAGATTTATATTTTGATGTTATCGTCATGTTTTGCTTAATATCTGAGATAAGTTATGGTTCTAAATTTCTACTCAAGAGATAGTTTATATCTAGGATTAGAGTTTATACATGCATTATACTTTTTACTCTCTTTCCTTTGAGATATAGTATGTCTATCGGTACTCTTGTAGTATTACAGTAGATAAGATACGTCTAAGATGAATAAGAGTAACATTTACCTGATCCTGTAGTCCAAACAACGGAACATAGATCGATTCTAAACCCAAGCTGCTACAAATTTGAAATCTCTCCTAAGCAAATTTCGATTAGGATTGGTTTAGAATCAAGGAAGTTTAGATTAGTCTTTGTTTTTACAGTTGGTTTCTCAAATTATTTTTTGTTTACTGTCTTTAATTGGTTTTCAACAGAATCTCCCTGTGGAATTGACTTGGTCTCACTGCTTTACTTGTTTTAGTAGTTTAGATTTACTTGTAGATTTGCATTGGTTTTCAGATTTAACGACAACTATTTTTTAACCAATCAATAACCCAATAACTTATCTAACACTCCCCCTCAAATTGGAGCATAAATATCAATCATGCTCAGTTTGTTTTATAAGATAGAAGACACCTTTGGTGAAACTGCTTTGGTGAGAGATCCGCCAACTGCTTTGAAGACAGAGTAAACGGTAAAGAAACCTTCTTGGTCTACGCATCTCTGATCAGATGACAATCAACTTCTATATGCTTAATCCTCTCATAAAACACAAACTTTTATGCGATATAGATAGCAGATTAGTTATCGCAAAACATAAGCATAGATTCAAGCTGTCTAAATCCAAGCTTTAACAATAGGTTCTTTAACCAGGTCATCTCATAGGCAGTATGAGTCATGACTCTATATTCAGCCTCTGGATTGGATCTAGAAACATCTTGTTTCTTATTCCTTTATATCACAAGATTTCCTTCAACAAATTTGCAATAGCCAGTAGTGAATTTTCTATCTCCCTTATCACCAGCATAGTCAGAGTCAGAATAACCAAATATGAGAATATGTCCATGATTCTTGTACATCAGACCAATGTTTAAAATAACGATAACGTAGCGATAACATTTTTCTTTGTTATGTTAAGATAGGTTATAACGTAACGCATAACGTAGGTTACACGATTTAATATTTATTTAATAAAAATAAATATATATATTATATTTAAGAATTTATAAATAGGAAAATAATTTAAAAAAATTTAAAAAAATATCAAAAATATATATAACATTTAACAAGTCTGACAACAATTTTTAGCAAGTATCACAGTAATTTTTCACATTCACAAGTTATAACAAGTTCGCAAACATAACAAATTGCATAATAAGTTCACAAACATAACAAACTATACATGCAAATATAAGTTATAGTCATACAAAACAAAATAGTCATAATATCTTGAAAAACAATCATGCCCTAATCTCATCTATTATGACTAAATCATCCTCCAAGATGTACTCAGCATCCTTGATATCATCCCTGGTCCCATCCACATCATCAATGGCGGGTTCTTTCTCTTTGTCCACAGTAAAAGATTTATCGACCATTTGTCTCTTTTCTCTAAACTCATTATCAACCGCAATGCATGTAATTTCATTACAAAGTGCAGTGACATCTAGAAAAATTGTCCTCATTATCTTCACATGCCTAATCTAGCCATGCAATATCATCTGTAAGATAAGGCTCTCCGGTCTGTACAAGCCATTCATTATCGCATCCGGCTCCTCTATCAAAATCAGATCAATATGCAATCGCCTCCACTGAATATTCCTCTCTCAAAACTTGATATTGTACATAGCATAAATGATGGATTATAGACGTAATTACTCCAAGCGGCATCTTTTCTTTGAATGGAAATGAACAAACAAGTTTATTTATTAATAAGTCATTTCTTATTTATTATAAAGAAAGTTGTAACATTTCTTGCTCAAAAGTGAGCCAGTTGCGTTCACATCCGAAGCACTAGTAGTAAGAGAGAATCCGAATTACAAAACTCTTGAAGTGTAGGAACTTCATCTCCAAATCTCTCCCACCAAGCAGCTAAAAGAGATTTAAGCATTAGCAATTGGAAAATGACATGACTAAACAAAGAATCATAATATTCACTACATTATATATGGATTACAAGCCTTCAAGGTCATTTGAACTAATTGGCTTTCAAATTCTCTAAAGTTCTGTTTATAACTATCCATACACACGAATGTCGGGGATCATGCGTTGCATGCACTAACGAAGGTCTCTTCTCACCTCAGCATCGTTGCTAAAATTCTCACTATAGAAACATCTTGGGTTTAGGAAGTACGTTGTCGCATGAAGAGGCCTATGCAAATACCCGTTCACCTATGGTCAATCAAATTTCAGTAAGACATGTACTTCCTCTTACTGCCACCACCACATCATGTATCTTCTCCTTAGCAGTATTAAGCATATCATAAAGAAAAGGCATAGACAGCCTCATATCTGAATTCACCTCTCATAGAACATACACGAGTGGAAGTGTGGTGTTAAAGCAAAACAAAACCTTAGGCCAAAAACTTCTAATAGAAAGCACCGTTCTCTTTGCCTTCATCCCATTTGGTTTATTTATCCCAAGTGCTCTCATTAAATTCTTCAGATGCAAACATTTTTCTCAAAGGTTGCCTTAATTGGTACAACTTTTGTAGAGTCAAGAAGTAGCAAATCATGTGATGATCGTCCTTAGGAGTTCCTTCCCCTTTGTGTGTACCCAACCATGGTTGTATATGAATTGGGTTATACTCTTTATCGTCTCAAGAGTCTCCATGTGAATCCTCATCTTGCCTATATCTCCAAACATCAAGTCAATGCAATGAGGAGTCAAGGAGTCCAATAAAGTCATTTCCATGTATCCATAAGTCTTGCACCAGCATTCACATAAGATATGTGATTATCGGTAATTACTTGAATAATATGCTCCTCGCCAATCTCCACCATCACCTTATCAAATTGCTCCCACAAGAAAGCTTCAGTCTTGATCGATTCTGATGCATCGATGGACTTATAAAAGAAAGTCCCCTCGAGTGAATTCACAAGAAAGTTTATCAAGCTCTTACTCTTCGTATTTGTCCATCCATCTGACGTCATCGTGCATCTATATTGCTTTCAAGCCGCCATGTGTGTTGCCTTGATCTTAACTATATCCTCTACCTCGGCCTTAAGGATTCATGTACTTATCTCATAAGGGTATGGTTTGCTTCAAGCCTATCCCAAACGATCAGACCTCTTTTATCATCTTTTTCCAATAAGGAGTTTGAATAATGCGAAATGAAATCCCAAATGCATAAATGCATCTCCCAATTTTTCTTACACATTTCTCCCTTGCCTTCTTATAAGAGCTCTCAAGTGTCGATTGATGGGCTTCAAGATTGATAAATTAGTTCATAAAGCCAAAAGTTCGGGGTTGGCAGTTGCTTGAGTGTATTAATAAAGATTAGATTTCAGCAAATATACTCTTTTTCTTTCAATAAATCTCTTTGAATGAGTTTGAGTGGATTGATAAAGATGGCATTGGGAATCTATAATTTTGAAGCTTCAAATTACAGTTTTAATTCTATGCAATCACACATTTTGTGAGAGAAAGGGGCTCTGGACAATGCAAGTGCCTAAATACAAGTGTAAAGGTGGTAGAGATTGTGAAAGCATGAGATGGAGAATCACCTACACTCATCGTCTTCTTTCTTTCAGATTTTTTTTTTTTTTTTTATTTTTTTTTTTTGGTGTGGTGGGGCGAACTTAAACAAAATTTCAAGTATTAGCTGATATCGGTTTTGGTATTATTGGGTCGATATCATCTCAAGTAGGCTAAAAACATGATGGTGATATTTCAAACCTTGGTTGTAGTCTGGCATCAATTTTAGGTTTTTTATCTATAATATAACCTCTGCTGTTTACAACTTCATAATGTTTGCAACTTGACAGCAGCATGATTCAGTTTTTTCAGCTACTGATTCTCTTTTTTTCTTTATATCATTTTTAGTTTCAGTATTGTTCACAATTTCTTGTTGTTACACTTACTCTCAATTTTTGAAATGATTGCAGTTTAAACCCGGAACTATTTCAGATTTAACAATATATTTGAAGAACCTGAACCTTACCAATCCAGGCCCAAAAAGACTCAATCTAACCCGACAAAACCCAAAATTGGCTCGCAGTCGTGTTTGGGTGAGCTAGACCAGATCTTGTATTAGCCAGGTCAGATCGGGTTGAGCTAGGATGTTTTTTCACTTCAGGTTCAGGCATAATTTACCTTAAAAATACATACAACCCAACCCATACCTAGAACTGGAATGCATTAATCATCCCAAGAATGACCAAGCCAACTAACAGGATTAAAGAGAATTTATTGACAGTAACTGAGACTACGAAAAAATTAGCAGAGCAACAGATAGAAAATAAATAAGAGGATGTTACAACATCGAATTGTTAAAATGATCTGTTGTAAGTTTCCTTTCCTATCCAAATGTTTCAGCAGGGTTTAAATATGCAATTCAGGTCTTTGTATCAAGCATAAACATTTCAAATTAACCAAATTCAACAGTTAATGATTTATTATGTATATATCATACTGAAAAGTCATACTCACATAAAAGATAAGAGGCATTTTATGTTCTTATCACTGTTCCAGATATACAAAATCTCTCACACCTAAAAGATAAAGAGGTGTTTGAGGTTCTTACCATTGTTCCATGTGCCAGTCAATATGAATGAAAATATATCGGTCACCATACCCTTATCAAGGGTCCACGGCTTTGATAAGGGACAAAAAAAGATGTATCATTTTGAACCCATATCGACTACTATTTTGGATATCGCTCGATGTACCTGGACGATATATCCTTGGTGAATATTCACTGGAAAGAAATAGAAACCCTCAAAAGAGAGGATGTTTTATTCATAGGGAGAAGAAAGATATATATAGAATACAAGGAGTGGATATGGGTAACCCAATAACCCAATATTAATAACCCAACTTAACACTCCCCCTAATGTTAGAGCATAGATACCTAACATGCCTAGCTTGTTACATAGATTAGAAAATATCTGAGATGAGGCATCTTCGGTAAAGAAATCAACCAACTATTTTGAAGATGGTGTGAACTGGAACGTAACCACCTTTTTTGTCCAAGCATCTCTGACAACATGACAGTCAATCTCAATATGATTGGTCCTTTCATTAAATACAGGATTACGGGCAATATAAATGGCAAATTGATTATCACAATGCATGACATGAGCTCAGGCTGTCTGAAACCAAGCTTCATCAGTAGATTTTTAACCACACCATCCCGCGTGTTGTATGAGTCATAACTCTATACTCAGCTTCTATCGAGTGAAATAACATCTTCCTTTTTGTTCCTCCAAGTCATCAGATTTTCTCCAACATAGGTGTAATACCCAGTAGAAGACTTCCTATCTCCTCGGTCACCAGCATATCCTAAATTCGAGTATCCAAAAATACGCACATGCCCATGTTTCATATACACCAACCCTTTTCTTGGACAACTCTTGATGTAAGCCAGAACCCTAGCCAATGAGTCTCTCTGGGCTCATGCATGAATCTACTCAATACCCTTATAGCGAAACTTATATCTGACCTAGTAACCGCGAGATATATCAACTTCTCAATTTATCTCCTATATCTTCCTAGGTCATCAAGTGTATGACTGTCATCAAACCATAAATCCACATTGGCTTCCATTGGAGTGTTGTCGGCTTGCATCCCAAAAGTCTTGCTTCCTCAAGAAGATTTAGAGCATACTTTCGTTGGGAGCTTGGGATAGAAGGACACTTTGTCTTTGATGTGTAACTTTAATTCCCAAAAAGTATTTTGGACATCTCATGTCCTTGGTCACAAAATGACACTTTAGATACTTCTTAGTCTCCAATAGCCCAACTGAATCACTATGAGTCAGTACAATGTCATCAATATAAACAGCCAAAATTATGATGCCAGATTTGCGCTGAACGAAGACAGAATGATCAGAATAACACCGGTAAAAGCCAATACCACAAATGGTAAGGCTGAACTTCTCAAACCACGCCCTTGGACTCTACTTGAGTCCATATATAGCCTCCTAAAGACGACAGTCTTTTGTCTCCCCCTGAGCAGCATAGCCTGGAGGTTGCTCCATATAAACTTCCTTCTGAAGATCCCCATATAAGAAAGTGTTCTTAACATCCAGTTGGAACAATGGCCATGACAAGTTAACAGCAATGGAGAACAGAATCCTGATAGAATTTATCCTGAAAACTAATGAGAATGTCTCAAAATAGTCTGAGTATAACATTTAGCTACGAACCTGGCCTTATATCTATCTACAGATCCATCTGAGCGGTATTTTAAAGTAAAGACCCAGCGACAGCCAACAATAACTGCATCTGCTGGTACCGAAACCAACTCTCAAGTTCCTCTAGAAGCAAGAGCTTCCATCTCCTCATCTATAGTTTGCTTCCAAGCAGGTACCAATAAAGCATCTATATAAGACCTTGGCATAGACTCAAATGACAAAGATAGAGTAAACTGATGAAAAGTGGGTTAAGCTGATCAAACGAAACGAAATTCAAAATAGGATGAACAGTGCAAGACCATTTACTTTTTTAAAGAGCAATAGGAATATCAAGATCAGAGGAAGATGTTGATGGTGGAGGAAGAACATCTACTGAAGAGGGGTTAGCCGAAACTGGTTTAGAGGTAGGAACTTTTGGGCGATGAGTGTAGATGTATCTGAAATCTCGAACTGGCTTTGATGCACGTAGATCGGGAGTTTCTATTGGTGGCACTGGTAAAGAAACAGTAGAAGCAGGTGCAGGTAACTGCACAGACAATGAAAGAGAAACAGCCCCAGATATACTGACATGAACCAGTAGAGAAAAATATGGAATAGACTCAAAAATGTAACATCAACAGATACCAAATACTTCCTGATGGAGGAATTATAACACTGGTATCCTTTTTGTATTCTAGAATACCCAATAAAAACACACTTTATACATTTAGGAGATAACTTATCTAACCTAAGTGACAAGTCCTGAACGAAACAAGTGGAGTCAAAAACATGGAGTTATGGAGAATGGTGTTTCTTAAGATAGAGATAAAAATGGAGATATTTTATCGAGCACAGAAGAGTGCATCCTCTTAATCAGATGACAAACACTTAACACAGTATCAGACTATAAATATTTCAGAATACTCATATGAATCATCACGCCTCTAGCGACATTCAGAACGTCTATGTTTGCATTTAGCAACTCCATTTTGTTGTAATGTATAAGAACAAGAGGTCTGATGAATAATCTCATTTTTGAAACAAAAAATAGATACATCTTTTTTAACATACTCCAAAGCATTGTCAGTACGAAGCACACGAATTGAAGCAGAAATCTGATTTTTTTATTTCATTAAAGAAAAGTTCAATAACATTGAAAACTTTTGACCTCTCTTTAAGGAGATACAACCAAGTCATGCGAGAGAAATTATCAACAAAGAAAAAAATATCTAAAACCCTTAATAAAAGGCACATGACTAGGACCCTGACATCAGAATGGAGCAACTCAAAAGCAAAACTACTATGATTGTTAACTTGACTCTGAAAGGTAACACGATGATGCTTACATCTTACAAGACTCGCAACCTAAAAAAGAAATAAAGGACTCAATAGGAATAACAGACCGAAACTTTTGCACAGAAGGATGACCCAAGCACCAGTGCTAAAGTAAAACCGGATAAGACTGACTTGCAACCAAGCTAGTAAGGGTCACTCGATCATCCAAATAGTATATGACTTCTCGCTCATGCCCCGAACCAATCTTCTTCCCAGTCAACAGGTCCTGAACACACAATGAGAATGAGAAGGGAAAAAACTCATTCTGCAACTATTATTTAATAAACTAACTGATAAGACAAGAGACTAACAGAAAATCATGAAGCATATAGGACATCAGTAAGGATCAAGGATGGAGTAGCCTGAACTACCCCATTGCCTAATACAGGTGACTGGGTTACCATTAGCAATTTTAATAAAGGGATAGACACTTGACAAACTTAATGAAACAAACTTTTATTTAATACTTGTCATATGAGATAAGGCTCCTGAGTCTAATATCCAGGGCTTTTAAGGAGAGGCAGTATATGTGTGCATACCTGAAGCAGATGCATAAGTCGCTGAAAGATTGTTCTGTGAGAACTCTAGCTGTCAGAGTCTATCTTACTCCTCCTGCGATAGTGCAACTATGGAAAAGTCCGACTGAGCAAACGAGACCTGAGGAGTACCACACGGGGCAAGAGGATCAGACTCAGATAGTTGTGCCCACTTAGGTCGACCAAAATCTCCTAGCACTTTTTGAAGATGTTATTACTATGTCCACAATGCCTACATTACCGGAGGCCTTTCTCAGAGGCACTCTATCTACCTCCATAAGATCCACATTCACGTACGAATCCACGTCCTCATTCTCTAAAATCGCAGCCATGACCTCTATCACGCCTAGAAATCATGGCAGACTGCTCAATGAATAGTGCAAATGGAACATCAGATCCAGTAGAGACCCAAACTCTCGAGAAGGTGGGAGTCAACGTGAAAATACTATCTCCTCCTAGTATTTGACCCGGCACCGGGATCGTAGAGTAGGACTCAAGCCAGATAGAAACTTCGATACCGCTAGATCCAGACGATATCTCCTCAATATCATCGCATCAGTAACAACAGGCTGATACATCTCTAACTCATCAATTAGACCTTTGAGTTCGCTAGAGAACTCAGGCACAGATTTGTCTCCCTAATTGAGCTCAAACAGGCACTCATAGATCTCAAACACTCTCGAGCTCGAGGGGTTCTTCTCATTGCCATACATCACCTTCAGTGTATCCCACATCTCCTAGCAGTGGTCAGGAACATGACATTACCACTAATCTTTTCCTCCAGACTGTTTAGAAGCCATATCATCACAGAATAATCTCCAGTAAACCAGGTCACATACGTGGGATCTGTAATAGCAGGTGGAGCCTGAAGGAGATGAGCCAATTTGTTCTTAACGCCAATGAACATGCGTAACGCCTATGCCAATAACAAGTAGTTTGAGTCATTCAACTTCATTGTAATCCTCAACATCATCTTGGGGACAAAGTTTCCACCATAGAAGGGATCATATTGGAGGAGAAACTTGTAGTCTCAGACATAATAGCCAGTTATATAGGTCATCAGAAATCAGCTAGGAAGAGAAACAAGTAACTTAGTTACTAGATAGTAGCATATACAGCCAGATCAGCAGCAAAAGACATAATTTTTCAGCCTAAAATAGCCAGATCAGATGTAAAAATCTAATTTTTGAGCAGTAAACAGATCTGATCTCCCCAAAAAAGTATTGTGAGCATCTAAATGCCAGATTAGATGTAAAAATCTGATTTTTTGTGTAGTAAACAGATCAGATCTCATCAGAGAAGTCTTGTAGGGCTTCTTTTCTTAGTGGAGAGCTTCGCAGACCTCGTAAGTAGTAGAGGAGGGGCGGCGTAACGAACAGCCCCGGCAGCTTTAGGAGAGGGAGAGGGGAGAGAGGAGGGGGTGTCGGCTTAGAGAAGTAGGGTGGCGGCTTTAAGAGAAAGGGGATGGCGGCTTTAAGAAAGGGAGAGGGAAGGGAGGGGGCGGCAGTCGAGGAGAGGGGTTGATGATTTTGAGGAAAGTAAGAGAAGAAGCAGGTGGATTTTAGGGTTAGGATTTCAATTGCTCTGATACCATGTAGAGAAATAGAAACCCACAAAAGAAAGAATGTTTTATTCATAAGGAGAAGAGAGATATATATATATATATAGAAGACAAGGAGGGTATATGGGTAACAACCCAATAACCCAATACTAATAACCCAACTTAGCAACCGCTGATACATATCAGATCCTATAGGGTTTACTTGATTCTTATTGGAATTTGATTACACATATATACACATACTAACTCACAAGTGCATAGTCGTTACTATACAAGAGGATAATGCTCATGTCCCAGTTGTTTAATTATCATGCAAAGGTTGCTATGACCTTAGACTTTAGACACAAACATACGAGCCCAACCTCCTAAAATGAAGACATTATTGCTCATCATAACATTCCCCTGTTCAAATACCCTAATGACAACATGCCCTTATATCAAGATTTACATTTACAAACAGCTTAATAGCATCATAAGTATCAAATCTCAACCAATTGGTTTATTAATGTCAGCCCAAATCCATCGTCACAAAATCTGCAATTTTAAAATTGAAGTTGCATGTTATTTATTCATGCATGACCAACTAACTGGTCACCGAATTTATGCCATTAGCAAATGGTTAGTGAGTTATATTGAAGTAATCTTTTTTTGCATAAACTTTGCAATATAAGGGCTAAAGCATTTAAATGTTCCCTAACTTCAGAAAGCACACCAGACCTGCTTCTTGTATTCCATAGCATGCCGATTGGGGGTTCATGTTGCCTCTCTAAATGATGTTGACCATTGCAATAATGGCATAGACGGTATCTCTAAGCCTTTAACAATTAGTGTTTTCTAACCAGAAAGCAATCCCAATGTCATGTGCCTAGTGCCTACCACAAATGCCATAGTTTTGGGGAAAATTGAATTAGAGGTATGAAAACTCATCGGGCAAGTCTTTTGGCATTTGCTATTGACAATTTGGCTGTTTTGGGCTGAATGTTTTGAATTTTTCAATATAGGGAACTTAATTTCTTTTAAAAACTAGTTAAATCTATCTAAAAAATGATAAAAATAAGTATAGTTAAATATTATCAATTTTGGTGTAATTTAAGTTGGTGACAAAGTTTCTGTTTTCTTGTTTTTAGCTTTTACCCATTGAGACATTTTTTAAACCTTCTCTTTAACAAGTTTAATCAACATTTATACTAAAATTAACATTTTTATAAATCACGGGATCTTGATATCCCATGCCCCTATATCCTACAGTAAATCCCTCCCAAATTCAGAACTCTGCACTCTGAGATGCATTCTAACTAAGACTTAGGTCCGCCTGAATTTTCAAAGATCAAGCTTTATGCCCACCCAAACTCTAAAAAACCCCACCTATGCAAAATTTGAAACCCCAATTCAACCAGCATGCCAGAATTGAATGTCAAAATTCAACAAAACTTGAAAAATTATCTTAAAGCAATCAATAGAACACAAAAAGAATTCCAACTTTTAGTGAATTCCACACATACCCATCTGGGAAAACATTGCCTCTGAGCGGCAACACGGCCGAAGAATTGATCCGCGAAAAGAAGCCGACGACGATTTGACGCTCGGCAGGACGAGCTTGACGTCCCCCATGGCCATCAGCGAGGTGCGATTGTCCTTCCCGTTGGATTTGGGTAGAGCTGGAGCCAGAAGGAGTTCTCCTCCCTCCTCCTAGCCTCGGACTTGTCCTCAAGGAACTGGACGGGGGCCTCGGAGAGGAGGCAGACGACGAGGGAGGAGACGACGAGGTGAATCCGACGAGGGCGAGGAGGGTCTTTCTTGATGGGAGGAAAGAGAGGAGCAGCGGCGGTGATGATGATGGGGACTGGATGCGGGTGAGATCGCCATGGCGGTGGTGCTGTGGCGGCGGCGGCGGCGGCGGCGGTTGTTGGTGAGGGAGAGCGTGGATGGGGTTGGAGAAAGTGAAGGCGGTGATGGTCTTGCCTTGAGACGGGTCATCTGGAGGAGGAAGAGAGATGATCACCACCCCCTTCAGCTCTGGCTCCATCTCTCTCCCCTCCGCTCTCTCCTCCCCTTGGACTGAGAGAGTTTTACTTTGGGGAGGTTAGAACTTGGTCTATGTCGTGAGAGCTGAGAGAACCGAGGAATTGATTATAACAGTGTCGCTTTCTTGATTTGCTCAGCTTGACTTTCGGGGATGGGCCGATGGGGGGAGGAATCGAGGAGGGGGAGGAAAGTTCGAAAGCAATGCGGGGAAGTCTTCAGTCAATCGGGTTCGGGTTGAATTGACTGGGTCAGAGGGGGCTGGTGGCCGGAAAAGAGGCTGTAGAGGCGCGCTGCACAATTTTAGTTGGGCTAAAGTCTGTATTAGCAAATTTATACAGATTCAAATACATATATTTTCAGAAAGAAATTCTAGTACCCAGTTGTGGTGATCATTTTTCGTCACAAGTAGTTGAATGATCGAGAATGGATGAGAATAGAGTTTAAATGCGTAAATAAAACACAACACAAATACAGATGATCTTTCAAGAGAAAATCAATCTAGTTTTGAAAGAATTTTCTAGTATTCTATTCAAAAGTTTTTCTGAGCTATTCAATCTTATTTCTCTCAGTTTCTCTCACATTTTCTTGAACTATTAATTCCTATTCTAAATCATAGAAAAAGTGTAATAGAGTGTTTGTGATGTTGTGTGGATCACCATTTTAATCTTCTGTTCTTTAAGAGTTCCTCTTGGAAAGATGATAGTGAGTGGAATTACAGTCCGGAACTTACGCGATCGAGTTGTGATTGTAATCAAGATTGATTATATTAGAAAATAATGTATGAATTACTGCTAAACTATTTTAAATTAAACTTTCAAGAAAGAAAGAACTTCTATTGTTTTGATCGAGGCGTGTGGAGCACTATCCTTAAGAGTAGATCGCGCCTCTCTGAGAGAATATCTCGGTACAGCAGGTAGATGGCGGCCTACCCTCTAGGATTCAACCACCGCTGCCCTTCAAGCGTGGGTAATCACCTAGAGGGGGGGTGAATAGTGTTGGCCCAGAGGCCTTCCACCTTAGTTTTGATGATGATTAACTCATGTAGTTATGTTTACTAATATTCTTGTGATTTTAGTTACAGATTATTGATCAAGATATTAGTAGGTGATTGCTTCCAAAAGAGGTGTTTTAGAAGCCTTCACATGGTGATTCCAGGGCCCAAGCATCAAGATCACATATAGCTTCGCTCGTGGATCACGGAGTTTGGATCGGGTTTACTTGAAGATGGAGATCGTCAAGAAGACTTAGGTATCCATAGTTTAGAGTGTGTTTAGATCCATTTGTAAAGCTTAGTATAGTTGATATGCTCAAGTGCACAAACACACACGTTTTATGTTTGGTTTTTGGTTTTCATGAATAGTTGATCAAAACAAGTTTAATTGATATATGTATAGTTGTTTCATTCTATACATGCATGCTTAACTTTTAAACAAACTTATTTTGACTTTCCTATTCATGTATTGAAAAATCCAAGTTTGATAAAAATACATGTTTTGGTTTTTGGTAAAAATGTTAAGAAACAAAAATGGTTTCATATGCTTGATATTTGAGTTGAAATATTTATCACATGTTTATATATCAATGCAAAATGATAAAACTATTTTTGAAGATTTTTACAAGACTTAAAAGAATTTTTAGAAAAATGTTTTAACTGTGTTTCTGTCCCAGAACAGTGGCTGACAGGCCAGGACGGCCGACCGCACGGGTCGACCGTACCAAGGGCCGGTCGACCCTTGCGGTCGACCGACGTGCACAAGCTTGTGCACGTTTGGCAAACACAGGGACGGTCGGCCGGGCGGCCGACTGGACCTGAGAGCAGTGCTCTCTGTTTATTTCGGTCGGCCGGGCGGTCGGCGGTTTGCTCCAACGGTCGGATTTTTGACCGTTGGCGGTCGGCCGGCCGGCCGACCGCTAGCCTGTCAGGCTGCCAGATCAGCCTAACGGCTAGTTTCTGTTTTGGCCTATATAAACCCCATTTCTTTGGGATTTCGGCTAAGGTTTTACAAGAGAAAAATTGTTGTTTCCCTAGTGTTAAAAACAAGTTTTCAAAGTGTTTATAAGCTTTAAACTTCCAATCTTATTTGTTTTAGGTTTTTGGAAAAATCAAAGAAAAGAGTATTTTGGGAGATTTGTCTTGACTTTCATTTTCTATCTTTTACTAGAGTTTTCCCAAGTATTTTTCTTTGAGTTTCTGTTTTCCAAACACCTAGTTTTCCACACTTGAGCTTATCTTCTATCCTATTCTATTAGGATCTTGTTTAGTGGAAAAAGGAAAGAGGTTTGTGGTTGAGACATACCACTTGTTGTAAACCCTTGATTTCTTGTGTTGCTCCCTCTTTGATAGGGGTTGAGGTTGTTGTATTGCGTTGGTGTTGCTCCCTCTTTGGTAGAGGTTGAGGCTTGTTGTTTGCTCCCTCTAGTGAGAGGTGGAGTTGGTTTGTAACCCTCTTCGGTAGAGGTGTTGGTTGTTGTATTGGCTACGGGCTTACCCTCGGTTGTGTGGCGGTGTTTGAGAGAGGAGTTCGGTACTCCTAGTGTTGTAACAAATCCTCCTTGGTGGAGGTTACCTCGGTGGGAGATAGTGGATTGGAAATCCTACACGGTGGTGTAAGCGGGGATGTAGAGTAAGGTGCTCGAACCTCGAAACATATCTTGGCCTTTGCGTTTGATCCATTGTCTCTCTAACTCTCTCTCTTTACTTTGTGCAAAGCATTATTCATTCATATCTTATTGCTTGCATTTGTGCCTTGCATATTTCATATTTTCTATATCCTTTATATGCTTGGTTGTTTGTGTGTGCCTCACTTGTACTTAACCACAAGAGCTTCGCATAGCACCTTAACCCATATCTAGGGGAATCAAGAGGAGTTAGTCCAGAGCCCTTCACGGGTAATTCGGCTACACTTGTGTGTTGTATTAAGTGTGTTGCAAAATTTGCATTAGCTTCCGCATTTAGAGCATTTAGTTTCTAGATTAGCACTTTCACCTATTCACCCCCCCTCTAGGTGTGCTTTCAATTGGTATCAGAGCCTACGCTCCTGATATTAGGCTTAACATCCTAGGAGTGAGATCCATTTGTTTGCTAACTATTGTTTGCATTTGCTTGTTTGCACACTCATATAATTTACCATGGACTTCATGACCCCACCTAGTTTTGACCCTTCCAACATTGTTGTTTGGAAGTATAGGATGTCCATGTACCTAAAAACCCTAGGATTGCATGTTTTCCTTGCCGCTACCAAGAGATGTTATCTTGGTGACCGCAATCATATAGGGGCCAATGCACTAGCCCTAGAGGCTATTAGAAGCACATTATCTAAAGATTATCTTATACGTGTTTCTAACTTTGATTCCGCATTTGCAGTGTGGAATATGTTGACAACCACAACCACCACCTCCGAGCTTCAAGTGCAAATCTAAGAAGAGGAATCTAGTAGAGAATCCGAATCACAAGCTTGATGGTCCAGGGAATGACTCCCTTGAGGTACAATCGGAAACTCAACTAGATAGTGATGATTGTGCTAGTTCTTCAAATGACTTTGTTGATGCCCATGCTTTAAATGAAGAACTATCAATTGTTTGTGAAAAATTAATTGAAAAATATAATTTGTTGAAAAAGAAGACTTGTGCTTTAAATAAAGAAAATGAAAAATTGTCTTCTAAACTTAACATTGTTTTACAAGAGAAGGAAGAGGTTTCTAGTGAATGTGACTCACTTAAATCTCAACTTGATCTTGCACTAAAAGAAAATAAGTTTTTAAAATCTAAAAATGATAGTGAAACTCTTTTAAAGAAAAATGAAAATTTGTCTTCAAAAGTTGATTTTACTTTAAAAGAGAATGTTGCTTTGAAAAATAAGATTATTTCTATTTCAAATGATTTAGATGTTTGTTTAAAGAAAAATGATGTTTTGAAAAATAAGATTGATGCACATGTTTGCCATGCTAGGTTAGTATCACACACACCTCCTATTGCATGTGCCACCTCTTCTTTAATTGATAATGATATATCCATGCTTAAGAAGAAGGTTGATTGTTTGGGCTCCACTATGAGCCAATGTGCCATGAACCACACACGCTTGGAATCCTTGGTTCGAAAGAAACAAGTTCCATCTTTTCATGCACACCCTCCACGGCATACACATGCTCCTCACGGTCACCACCAACACATGTATGCTCATGTGTACACTTGTACACATTGTGGACGTATGGGCCACATTGCTAAATTTTGTTATGATAGATTACATGTTTCAAATTTAGCAAATAAATTTGTTTGGGTTAGAGAAGGGACTAACCCCATGGACCCAAGAAGATATGGGTACCAAAGACCACCCCTCCTATTTTTGATGTAGGTGTGGGCTCTCACATGACGTGAGAGTTGCCGTACCTTGGAGTGGATGCGTTCCGTGCTTAAAGAGAATAATTTGGATGCATCACTTTCAAGGGAAGTTTGGTGGGACAACCACCATATTTTTGGAGGTTTGGAGTTGGTAACGATCTCTAAACTCCCATTTTATTTATGCTCATGCTTGTTCATTCATGATATTTTTAAGCATGATCATGTTTTAATTGTTTTTGTGCTTCATGTGGTATAAACTAATTTAAATGTAGTTTTTATCAAAACTTGCATGTATGCATGTACAAATAGTGAGAACAAATTGATTCATATATGTTTGCACTTCATGCTCATTTGTACCCACTATATGCACATGAATAAGTTAGTTTTGATGATTCTTTCATTTATACATGTTTTTGCCTACCTTCATGTTTCTACTTCATGTATATGTATTTTGAATTCAAATCTAATAAATATACATGTATACCCGTGAGTCTCTTGCCTTCATGCAAACATCCTTATTAGACTCTTTTACATTTGGGATATGTATGTGTATTGTTAGGATTGGATAAATCATACATATACCTAGAAGTTTGTGTTTTAGATTTTTCATGATTTGTTTTAATAAAATTGTTATTCATATTTCATTTGAGCTTCAATGTCTATTTTCATAAAAATGCCATTTACATGATCTTTCAACACTTACATTTTCCCTTATTTTTCATGACTTAGATTCATGATCATTTTGAGCTTTATAGACCTTGAGTGATTGAATCTTTATGTATTTAGTTATGTTTTATGAAAAACATTTGATTTGATGTATTTGAAGGATCTTTAACTAGTTCTTTTTAAAATCAATTTATACTAGTTAATTATTCTTAAATTAGCTTATGAGATACACACCTTCTATGGATAAATTTTTTTTTATTCTCAACATCTGTTTTAATTATGTTTATTTATATCTCGTTTTGATGCTTCATGATGTGAATATTAGTTTAACTGTTAGTTTTGTCAACACTAGGATTTATACTTCTACATATAGTGGGCCACAAATAAATCTATATATGTTTGAGCTTGAATGCTTATTTGAACCCATTAGATGTGCTAGTATAGTCTAGTTTTGATGATTCATGCATTCTAAACTTGTATTCCCATTTTTGGATTTATTCTATGATTGAGTTTTCATTTCATGTATATGTGTAATTTTGCCAAACTTTAAATATACATGTATACCCCTTGAGTCATTTGCCTTTCATGTAAATCTATATATATGGACTCAAATTGTGTTTAGGGATATGTATGTATACTTTTTGTGTTGACAAATCATACATATACCTTGAAATGAAATTTGTTTTAATGGAAATTTAGTTTTTCATGTTTCCATGTGTTTTTGTTTAACTTCATGTATATGTCTATTTTATCCAAATTATTGTTATACATATACATCCTTTGAGCCATGTGCCTTCATGCATATATCTTTGTGGACTCGTTGTGTGTGGATATGTATGTATACTTTCGTTTGTATAGGACATACATATACCTTGAAGATTAAATAATTTTTGATGAATTTTTTTTGTTTCAAGGAATTTTGAGCTTAATTGAATATTTTCATAATCATGATCCTCACATTTTTGATGATGCACTCACCCTTCTTATTTACTCATGTTTTGTTTTCATGAGTCATTGTATGCTTCATTGATTATGAGTGTTAGTTATTTTGTGAATTTCATGTTTTATGAAAAATAATTTATTTTTATTCCTTACTTGAAGGATTTCGTACTAGTTAACAAAATTTTCTATTTTAAACTAGTTCGTATTCTTCGTTTGATAATATGAGTTATACCATGCTATTATTATTGTCTCAATTGGTATCATTGAACTCTTTCAATTGGTATCAATTTTGATCCTCTTGTATACTCATATGTTTGTATGTATGTATGCTTTCATTTCAATGGTATCAGTTTCAATTGGTATCTAATTTCTCATACATATATATTTTGTTTGTGCCTACTATATTCATATATCTTAGAGCACAAATTTTGTTTATTCTAAAGCTTGAGTTTCAACTTTATTCAATTGATTTAGTTTTTCAATTGATATCTTTAAACAAGCTTATGCATGTGTTTAGTTTGTATTTCATAAAGGGGGAGAAAATTCAATTTTCTTATTTCAATTGGTATTTGTATTTCCACTCCCTTGCTTTATGGTAGAATATAAAGTTTAAATTGGTATCAATAAATCTCATCATTGTTTCTAAATTGATATCAAAAATAAAAATTTTGTTTAAAGAAAAATTCAAAGTTTTTGATTTATGTTGCCTATATGCAAGGAGAGCTTAACATCTCTTCTACATATAGATTCATGTTGAGTGTATCCTGTATTGAGGAGCTTGATAACTCTTCTTTATGTGATACACGTGTGCAAGGGGAGCTTCACATCTCTACTTATGCATTACATAATATGTGTTATGTGATTGGGGCTTATCATCCCTTCTTCATATATGCATATGTGTAGGGAAGTTAACTTAGCGTCTTCCTCTTCATGAATGTATATAGCATAGACCATTTATTGATTGTTTTATGTTTACTTTCAATTGATATTAAGATGCTACTTTGTCATATCTTTTTCTTTGATATCTTATTGATCGTAACCCCTTATTGATATGTCTTTGTTTTAGACAAAAAGGGGAGAAAAAAAATTTTTTGTTTTTGATTTATCTTTAACCCCTTTATTGATGATTGACTAAAAGGGGGAGAAAGATTTTGAGTTTTATATATGCATATTTGTGTTTTGCATATATTAAGTTAATTGTTTAATTTTAATTGGTCTCTAGAGCATGCTTTGTTAATTGGTCTCTAGAGCATGTTTTGTTTTGAATATTTCATTTGGTATCTAGAGCATCTTGTTTATGCATTGTCATTCATGCATATTTATGTTTATTTGTTTATGCATGAGTTAAGGGGGAGCTTCCTTGAAGCTTAACTTTAATCCATGCATATATAACTCCATGAGTTTTGTCATCATCAAAAAGGGGGAGATTGTTGGCCCAGAGGCCTTCCACCCTAGTTTTGATGATGATTAACTCATGTAGTTATGTTTACTAATATTCTTGTGATTTTAGTTACAGATTATTGATCAAGATATTAGTAGGTGATTGCTTTCAAAGAGGTGTTTTAGAAGCCTTCACATGGTGATTCCAGGGCCCAAGCATCAAGATCACATATAGCTTCGCTCGTGGATCACGGAGTTTGGATCGGGTCTACTTGAAGATGGAGATCGTCAAGAAGACTTAGGTATCCATAGTTTAGAGTGTGTTTAGATCTATTTGTAAAGCTTAGTATAGTTGATATGCTCAAGTGCACAAACACACACGTTTTATGTTTGGTTTTAGTTTTCATGAATAGTTGATCAAACAAGTTTAATTGATATATGTATAGTTGTTTCATTCTATACATGCATGCTTAACTTTTAAACAAACTTATTTTGACTTTCCTATTCATGTATTGAAAAAATCCAAGTTTGATAAAAATACATGTTTTGGTTTTTGGTAAAATTGTTAAGAAACAAAATAGTTTCATATGCTTGATATTTAAGTTGAAATGTTTATCACATGTTTATATATCAATGCAAAATGATAAAACTATTTTTGAAGATTTTTACAAGACTTAAAGAATTTTTAGAAAAATGTTTTAACTGTGTTTCTGTCCCAGAACAATGGCTGACAGGCCAGGACGGCCGACCGCACGGGTCGACCGTACCAAGGGCAGGTCGACCCTTGCAGTCGACCGACGTGCACAAGCTTGTGCACGTTTGGCAGACACAGGGACGGTCGGCCGGGCGGCCGACCGGACCTGAGAGCAGTGCTCTCTGTTTATTTCGGTCGGCCGGGCGGTCGACCGGTTTGCTCCAACGGTCGGATTTTTGACCATTGGCAGTCGGCCGGCCGGCCGACCGCTAGCCCGTCAGGCTGCCAGATCAGCCTAACGGCTAGTTTCTATTTTGACCTATATAAACCCCATTTCTTTGGGATTTTGGCTAAGGTTTTTACAAGAGAAAAATTACTGTTTCCCTAGTGTTAAAAACAAGTTTTCAAAAGTGTTTTTAAGCTTTAAACTTCCAATATTATTTGTTTTAGGTTTTTGAAAAAATCAAAGAAAAGAGTATTTTGAGAGATTTGTCTTGGCTTTCATTATCTATCTTTTACAAGAGTTTTTCCAAGTATTTTTCTTTGAGTTTCTGTTTTCCAAGCACCTAGTTTTCCACCCTTAAGCTTATCTTCTCTTCTATTCTATTAGGATCTTGTTTAGTGGAAAAGGAAAGAGGTTTGTGGTTGAGACATACCATTTGTTGTAAACCCTTGATTTCTTGTGTTGCTCCCTCTTTGATAGAGGTTGAGGTTGTTGTATTGGTTTGGTGTTTGCTCCCTCTTTGGTAGAGGTTGAGGCTTGTTGTTGCTCCATCTAGTGAGAAGTGGAGTTTGGTTTGTAACCCTCTTCGGTAGAGGTGTTGGTTGTTGTATTGGCTACGGGCCTACCCCTCGGTTGTGTGGCGGTGTTTGAGAGAGAAGTTCGGTACTCCTAGTGTTGTAACAAATCCTTCTTGGTGGAGGTTCCCTCGGTGGGAGATAGTGGATTGGAAATCCTACACGGTGGTGTAGGCGGGGATGTAGAGCAAGGTGCTCGAACCTCGAAACATATCTTGCCTTTGCGTTTGATCCATTGTCTCTCTAACTCTCTCTTTACTTTGTGCAAAGCATTATTCATTCATATCTTATTGCTTGCATTTGTGCCTTGCATATTTCATATTTCTATATCCTTTATATGCTTGGTTGTTTGTGTGTGCCTCATTTGTACTTAACTACAAGAGCTTCACATAGCACCTTAACCCATATCTAGGGAATCAAGAGGAGTTAGTTCAGAGCCCTTCACGGGGAATTCGGCTACACTTGTGTGTTGTATTAAGTGTGTTGCAAAATTTGCATTAGCTTCCGCATTTAGAGCATTTAGTTTCTAGATTAGCACTTTCACCTATTCACCCCCCTCTAGGTGTGCTTTCAAATAGGTGATGGATAATCTAATGGTCAGATAATGCGAAATTAAAAAAACTATTTAATGCAAATTAAAACTTATTAACTAAACACCAAGTAAAACACAAGAGTGTAGCCGGATTCCCCGTGAAGGGCTCTGAACTAACTCCTCAAGATTCCTCTAAATAAGAGTTGAGGTGCCGCGATGGTTCTCTTGGTTGAATACCAGTGTTAGCAAGCAATCCCCAAGCATATAACAATTAAGCACACAATATATCAAGCATATAAAGATAAAGACAATATTAGCATGCAAGATATAAAGACAAGTAAGAGATAGAGAGAGAGCAATCGCAAACACGGGAGATTTGTTTCAAGGTTCGAGTACACTTGCTCTACGTCCTCGCCTTCAACACTATGAAGGATTTCCACTATAAACCGATCCAACCGAATCACTCGGTGCCGCAACACCTACAAGGCGAGTTCACACTTGAACTCCTTGGACTCTCTAATCCCGTACACACCGCAAGCCCACAAGCTCGCCGAGGCCGCACCTCAAACACACGAGTTTACACTAGAACCCGAAACAACCGCGAACACACGCGTCCGCCTCCTCAAAGTACAAAGTTAAACTTTGGTGATCACAACACTTGGATCACCTAAAATCCTCTCACAATAAATATCCCTATAGGTAGATATAGCAAAGGATAGCTCAAGTGTTTGTGTGAGAAAACTAGAATTGAAGTGGTGGAGGAAAACTTAAGAAAATCACTTTTGAAAACTCTTGATAAACTCTCCTTTTGAATGGAAGTATTTGCTCTCAACTAAGTGGAGAAAACCTCTAAATAGATTAGGAAAAACTGGCTCAAACCCACTAAAAAATCTTGTCGTAAAACAGCCCCAAAAGCCCCATTTAAATAGGGCTAGAAAAAACTAGCCGTTGGGCAGTTTTTCAGCCCAGGCGGCTGGCGGTCGACCGGCCCGGTCAACCGCTGCCTGGAACAGAGAACAGAGTTCTCTGCCGGTCGACCGGCCCGGTCGACCGGGGCTTTCCAGAGAGCAGAAGCTCTCTGCGGTCGACCGGGTCGGTCTACCGGCCCTCCAGCAGACCTGGCGTGCACGTTCTGTGCACGTCGGTCGACCGACTCGGTCGACCGAATTCAAGCTCGGTCGACCGGTCCAGTCGACCGGATGAAGCCAGACAGGGATTTTATGGGAAAGGAAAACTTGGTATTTTTGGCTCAAATAAAATCCCATAAAATCACCAAAAATTTACAAAAATAGTTTTAACATAATACTTTGACAATCAAATATGCTTGAGCAAAATCAAGACATGTTACAAATAATTTGAACTATTTTTGTAACTTGAAAATTTTGGCTAAAAACGAAAACTGTATTTTTCCAAAATTGGTTTTTTCAAAACTTCTCCAAATACAAAAACAAGATATTTTAAACTCTTTTAAAGCATGGTGTGTATGGATATGATCCTCTACACATATATGGTGAAATATCTATGTTTTTGACATTAAGCACTAAACATGATTTTGGTTAAAGATATGTAAACTTGAAACTCCAAAAACCAAATCGGTATTTTTCCAAATGAAAACTCTTTTGTATTTTTTCAAAATAAAAATTCTTTTATGAAAACCTTATCTAAATCAAGAGTGTGTGTGTATATGAAATACTTGAGCAATCCACCAACTATTCTATCCTTTACATTTTAATCTAAAACAAAAATCTTATAAAAACAAACCTAGACACAAGTCTTGATCATGAAGGTCTTCACTTGAAGTCTTCTCATCTTCTTGACTTGGTCCAAACTTGATCCAACGAGTTAGACTCCTCTTGAGTACTTGATGTGGTCTTGATGCACAAGCTCTTGAATCAAACCGTGCTAGCTCCAAAACTTGACTTTAAATCCTTTGTTGAAGCTACGCACCTACTAAGATCTTGATCACAAATCTGAGACTAAATAAACACAAGATCATTAGTACTAAACTACATGAGTTGATCATCATCAAAACTAGAGTGATGGGCCTTTGGGCCAACAATCTCCCCCTTTTTGATGATGACAAAACTCATGAAGTTATATATGCATGGATTAAAGTATAAAGCTTCAAAGAAGCTCCCCCTTAACTCATGCATAATAATAAACAAATAAATATGATAATGAAGCACATAAACTAACTAAACATGTATGCAACATAAGGAGATAAACATGCATAAACAAGCATAAAACTCATCAAATTCTTTTCTCCTTTTTGCAAAACAAAACATATATGCATAAACATAAAACCTTCTCCCCCTTTATGAATAAAGTAAGGAAAACATGCATATATACTAAAATACTTCTCCCTCTTTTTGTCAATCATCAACAAAGGGGTTAAAGTAAAAATAAAACAATGTTCTCCCTCTTTGTGTCAACAAAGAGGTAAAATCAAACAAATCAATAAATAGATATATGCGATATACATTCATGAAGAGAAAGACGCTAAGTTAACTTCCCTACACATATACATTACATGAAGGAGGGATGACAAGCCCTAATTCACATAATGCATAATATGTAATGCATAAGAGGAGATGTGAAGCTCCCCCTACGCACGTGTACTGATCGGCAAAAAGCAAGTACAAGAATATGTAAAAAGAGTGTGGGTTGATGTTACTGCTTTTGCGATTCTTCCGTAGTAGCGAAGTGGCTATACGGGTCGTATCCACAAGGAGGGAGAGCGATGGGAGCTTGATGTGGCTTCGAAGTTCAAGAAGAAAGAAAGTTCTTGTTTCCAAATAAAGAATTGAAAAGTGAAAACAAGTTGTTTTTAAGAATTGTTGGAAAATATTTTGGTGGTTTGTAAAAGTGGAGTTTTTTCTTAGTTGTAAAAATGCATGGCTAACTTTCTACTAAGTGCTCCCACTAATTTCTAACTTTTAGAAGATAGCCTCACGATGGATCATAGGCGAACATAACCCTTGTGCATTAGAACTATTCACGTGAAAATCGAGTGAAAGTTCTTCCTATAACTTTACTTTACACGGCAAAAACTCGGACATTCCCATATCAAGATACATTAGAAGGCGAGAATACGGGAAGACATGAGTGCACTAATGGTATCGGCAAAGTTAAAAGGAAAGTCTCTAACTTACAACAACAAACAAAGTACAAAACCCATAGATCATCAAAAACAACATTTAAGTATGAAATATAAGAAGGTACATACTTTTAGGTAAATTAGAGTTAGAACCCTCGTCTTAAGATGCCATAGCTCTTGTTTGCACAAGGCTTGTTTGACACTATTGACTCATGTGGGTTATCAATCAAGTATTAGAAATTAGTGGGTTAGTAGTTAGTTAGCCATGCTATAGAAAAGTTAGTTAGCCATAAAAGGAAAAGAAACAATAAAGGAAAAGAAGTGGAGAGGAAGTGAGTTACACTATAAGAAAACAAAAGAAAAAAAAAGTTAAAGAAAGGAAGTTACACTACAGCAAAGTAAAAGAAAAGAAGTAAAGAAGAAAGAAGTTACACTACAGTAAGGAAGTAAAAGTAAATGGCAAAGACAAGTAAATGGAAAGAAGGAAGAGAAGTAGTACTTGTATTATCTTGTCACCCTTCAAATATAACACTTACACACTCTCTCTCTTTCACTCTAATGGCTAAAACTAAAAATGGAAGAAGCAAACTAAAGCAACTACAATTCCTAGTAACAAAACACAAAATACAACTCTATTCTCTGGATCTGGCCAAACTGAAGACCCCAGGGGGTATTTATAGGCACCAGGGGAAAGGGGGCCACGTAGGAAGCACGTGGCCCAAAGCGTAGGCGCGCGCCCAAAGGGTGCGTCGCCCAGTCTGTCTTCTGTCCACCTAAGCTCCTGGATTTGTGATTTGATGCCCTAGGCTGACAAAATCTTCAATCTAAAGTCCAGGGCTACTTAGTAGGCTTTTAATCACCAATTAAATGGTGATTTAGGTCTTCTTCTTCATTTGCACACCATGGACCTAGGATCAAGCAAGCAAGGTTTATTAGCAGAATTTTACATGAAATAAATATGATAATGTGATGAAAATTATGCAAAATTAGAGACTAATCACACCCCCACACTTATCTTTTTGCTCGTCCCCGAGCAAAACAAAAAAAAAATAAGAAAATTATTATACCACTTTCGCAGATGTCGCGGTTGCACTGAGCATGTGCAACAAGCTTTTAAACCTCTAAGTTTCTCCTAGAGGAGGAGTGTTGTCTCCTGAGGGTTTTCAGCAGATTGCACCCACAAAATCCAGTAAGTAAAGAAAAGGAGTTAGTGGTTAGCAAAAATTCTGTCATGAAAAAGAACTTTCAATCATCTAAGTAAAAAATGACCGACTGATGTAAAAATTAGGTTGAACCCTCATAAGTCATCCTATACTTTATCCTTCATAAAGGAAGAAACTATGGTTTTTTTTTAAATTAGAAAGGATCTTGTACTTCTAACTCATTCTTTTATTTTGCTTTAGATAGATATGCATAATGTGTAAGTGTGATGTGCTTGGGATTTTTCAACTCAACTTTGAATATCATTTAATTTTATTAATATTTACTTATTATTCTTGGTTCCATTAGGCTTTCTACTTCACTTATGTAACACATATCAAACCGATGACTCCCAAACCGGATGGTCTTAGGGCACCAGGTGAAAAAACACCCTTCAGGTCAAATATGCAAGTGGAGTAGGCCACGAAATCAAGATTTATTATTGTATATAATTTTTTTTTTTGGCGTGAGTAATCATGCTTCTTGAGGCACAATTATCCAGCTTCTTTTTTTTTTCAGAGTTCGTGTCTCTAAATCCCAAGCATGTGTGTGTGGGTTATGCATATTCTACTAAGGCTAAAATAAAAGGTATGAGTTATTTTCCTTATCCCTCCTAACTTTTTAGTCAAACCAATCTTTCTTGTTTAATTAGGTAAAAATAAAGATTCATTAATAAGGTTCCCATAATTCCTACAATCATTTGGTATTTTTATAAAGAATATAAAATTTCTTTTCAATCTGGATTTTTTTTTGAAAGAAAAAGAAAGAATAAAAGGAAAAAGAAAAAGTGTTAGCACCCCCCACACCTATCTAATGCATTATCCTCAATGAATGTATATGGAAAAGTGAATGCAATGAATAGGGTGAAGAAATGATGTTACCGTCTTCGTGGACTCGGGCCGGCCAAGTACGAATAGGCGAAAGAAAGGTCAAAAAGAATGTAGAAGGGGTAAGCATATAAACAATTTTTATTATTATTATTATTATTATTTATTTTTTATTTTATTTTTTTTATAGTTGTGGTGGTTAGGTGTATGACGGGGCAAAAAGAGTCAGCACACTATCATCTGGAGTCATAGGCTCAGTGGTCAAGAAGGGCTTCAGTCTTTGCCCATTCACTTTGAATTCCGTGTTATTTTTAGGGTCTGCAATAAGCACAACACCGTGTGGGAAGACAGTGCGCACAATGAACGGTCCCGACCAACGAGTTTTCAACTTTCTAGCGAAAATATGAAGCCTAGAGTTATACAGCAGAACCTTATCTCCCGGTGCAAAGTTTTTTTCGGGTTATGATTTGGTCATGGAAAAGTTTAGTCCTGCTCTTGGTGATTCGGGCATTCTCATAGGCTTCATTCCGTATCTCCTCTAATTCTGAAAATCTGCAGTCTCCTAAGTTCACCGGCCTTGGTCAGATCAAAGTTGAGTTGCTTAATTGCCCAGAGGGCCCGGTGTTCTAACTTTACTGGCAGATGACAGGCTTTTCCAAACACGATTCTATAAGGAGACATCCCCAGAACTATCTTAAAAGCAGTGCGGTAAGTCCACAATGTATCATTGAGCTTAACCGACCAATCCTTTCGGTTTTGTCCGACAGTCTTTTCCAGAATGAGCTTGATCTGTCGGTTGGTGACTTCGACCTGCCCATTTGTCTGGGGATGATACGGAGTTGATAAGTTGTGATTGATGGAATATTTCCGCATCAGAGCTTCAAAAACTCTGTTGCAGAAATGCGATCCATTATCACTAATTATCGCTCTGGGGGTGCCAAATCGGGAGAAGATGTTCTCTTTGAGAAATTTGACAATCACTTTGTTGTCATTCGTTTTAGTTGGCACAGCTTCTACCCACTTAGAGACATAATCTACAGCAACTAAAATGAACTAGTTGTCGAAGGAATTGGGGAATAGCCCCATGAAATCGATACCCCAAACATCAAAAATTTCAACTTCAAGGATCGGGTTCAGGGGCATCATGTCTCCTCTTGAAATTTTCCCAATTTCTGACAATTTGCGCATGACTTGCAAAAATGATATGAGTCTTTGTACAAAGTGGGCCAGTAGAACCCACTTTGTAGAACCTTCTCTGCAGTCTTGCGGGGACCGAAGTGTCCTCTACATGCAAGGTCATGGCAAAAGCTGAGCACACTCCTCTGTTCCTCCTCTAGTATGCATCGTCTAATAATTTGGTCGGACAATACTTAAAAAGATACGGTTCTTCCCAGAAGAAGTACCGTACTTGGGCAAAGAAGCGATATTGGTCTGCTTTGTCCAGTCAGCTGGTAATTGTCCCGTGGCCAGGTAATTAACAATGTCCGCATACCAGGGTTCCTTAAGAATGGCTAGGATGTGTTCGTCTGGGAAATCCTCGTTGATTAGAGCTTGGATGGTTGGTGCATTCGGAATCGTGAGAGATGATCAGCGACCACATTTTCTATACCTCGTTTATCCCGGATTTCTAAGTCAAATTCTTGAAGCAAAAGGATCCACCGAATCAGCCAGGCTTTTGCTTCCTTTTTGGTCATGAGGTATTTCAGAGCCGAGTGATCCGTAAAAATCACCGTCTTCGAACCTAACAAGTAAGGCCGGAACTTTTCTAACGCAAAGACAACGGCTAAGAATTCCTTCTCAGTCATTGTATAATTCTGTTGGGCGTCATTCAAGGTCCTACTCGAATAGTAAATCACGTGCTGCCTATTATCGATGCGCTGTCCGAGAACAGCGCCAATAGCAAAATCAGATGCATCACACATGATTTCAAATGGCTGGGCCCAATTAGGAGCAGAAATAATAGGCGCAGAAATAAGTTCTTACTTAAGCTTCCCCCATGACTTAAAACATTCATCGTTGAAATCAAAGGGCACGTCCTTAGCGAGCAGGTTGGTTAAGGGCCTAGTGATTTTGCTAAAATCCTTAATGAACCGTCGGTAGAACCCAGCATGCCCTAGAAAGGATCTAATATCCTTGATGCTTTTGGGTGGTGGAAGTTTAGCAATTACTTCAACTTTAGCCTTATCCACTTCTATGCCTCTCCTCGAAATCTCATGGCCCAAGACAATCCCCTGTCTCACCATGAAGTGACATTTTTCCCAGTTTAGAGTTAGGTTCTTCTCAATGCATCTTTGTAGCACTAACTCTAGGTGATGAAGACACTGATCAAATGAATCTCCATAAATGGAGAAGTCATCCATGAAAATCTCAAGAAAACGTTCCACCATGTCAGAGAACAAACTAAGCATGCACCGTTGGAACGTTGCGGGAGCATTGCACAATCCAAAAGGCATGCGCCGATAAGGAAAGGTTCCGAACGGGCAGGTGAACGTCGTCTTTTCCTGGTCTTCTGCAGCATTGGGGATTTGATTGTATCCCGAGTACCCATCTAGGAAGCAGTAGTACTCATGTCCAGCCAAAGGCTCAAGCATTTGGTCGATGAAGGGTAGCGGGAAGTGGTCTTTACGAGTAGCTGCATTCAGCTTCTTGTAGTCAATACAAACACGAACCTTGGTAGGCAGTCTTGTTTGTACCAACTCTTTTTCCTCATTTTCTATCACCGTAAAGCCAGCCTTCTTTGGGACCGCATGAACATGGCTAACCCATTGGCTATCAGAATAGGATAAATGATCCCATTATCTAATAGTTTCAGAATTTCAGCCTTAACTGCCTCTTGCATGAGAGGGTTAAGCCTGCGTTGTGGGTCCCTCCTAGGGGTTGCTTCATCGACTAAATGGATTCTATGTTGCACTATGGCTGGACTTATTCCCTTGATGTCCTTCATCGTCCATCCAATGGCTTCCCTATGTCTTTCCAGAATAGACATTAAGCTGTTCTCTTGTTGCTCAGTCAGGTGGGAAGCTATGATGACTAGCAAGGTGTCCTTTTCGCCCAGGTAGGCGTACTTGAAGTGTTCAGGCAAGGCTTTGAGCTCTAGGGAAGGTGTTGCTTCATTGGAGGCAATCTCTGGGTTTTCAATCCTATGATGAGGTACACTTGGGCTTGATGCATAATCCACTGCTGAATTTACGATCTGGTCTAGATTAAAATCCTCAGCCTCCAGATCAAACTCTGCCTCAGTTTCTGTCTCCATGCTTTCCTCATGCTTACTGGTCAGGTTTTCAATAGAATTGACCTCAAACGTCTTATCATTGACATCCCTAGGTTGTCTTCCAAGATTGAAGACATTGACTTCCTTCGTCATGTCTCCAAAAGTCAATCGCATGGACCCGTTCCTACAGTTGATTATGGCATTGGCTGTAGCAAGGAATGGGCGCCCTAAGATGACGGGAGTTTGAGACCTAAGATGAAATCACCTAGAGGGGGGGTGAATAGGTGATAGTGCTAATCTAAAAACTAAATGCGGAATTACAAAACTAATTTGCAACAACACCTAGTGCAACCAACGAGTGTAGCCGAATTCCCCGTAAAGGGCTCTGGACTAACTCCTCTTAATTCCTCTGAATAAGAGTTGAGGCGCTATATGAAGCTCTCGTGGTTAAGCACAAGTGAGGCACACCAACACACAAGCATGTAAATGATATGGCAATATGAATCAAGGCACAACACAAAATAAAGAGAGAGAGTGTTAAGAGACAGTAGATTAAACACAAACACAAAGATATGTTTCGAGGTTCGAGCCCCTAGCTCTACGTCCCCGCCTTCACCGAGAAGGATTTCCAATCAACTAACTCGTCCACCTAGGACTCCCACCGAGGGAACCTCCACCGAGGAGGATTTAGTACAACCGGGAGTACCGAACTCCTCTCTCAACCAATACAACCTCCACCGAGGCAAACAATCACCACCTCACACACGAGGGGTAGGCCCGTAGCCAAACAACCACAAATCACCTCTACCGAAGAGGGATACAAACACAAACTCCACCTCTCACAAGAGGGAGTAAACCACAACCTCAATCTCTACCAAAGAGAGAGCAACCAACAAAGGGTTTTACACAAGTGGTATATCTCAACCACAAACAATCTCTTTTTCTACAAAACAAAGATCCTAATAGAATAGGATAGAAGATAAGCTCAAGTGTGAAAAACAAAGTGTTTTGATCAAAGAAATTCTCTTGGGAAAACACCAAAATAGATATAGAAATTTAGATCAAAAACTAATTCCCAAAACCCTAATTTCTTTGAAAGAAACAAAACACTTTTAAAACAAATAAGATGGATCTTTTGGCACTAAAAACTCTTTTGAAAACTTGTTTTAAACACTAGAGAAACTCTGGAATTTTTGCTCTTAAAAACTTGGCCAAAATCCCCAAGAAATGGGGCTTATATAGCCTCCTCCAAAAATATAGCCGTTGGCTGGTTTTTACAGCCAGCGCGGCTGGCGGTCGACCGGCCGG
Organism: Agave tequilana; assembly: GCA_038442645.1. Taxonomy (NCBI): domain Eukaryota; kingdom Viridiplantae; phylum Streptophyta; class Magnoliopsida; order Asparagales; family Asparagaceae; genus Agave; species Agave tequilana. The sequence goes on along the minus strand of JAVJIF010017180.1, from coordinate 11,059 downwards.
TGGACCGCCAACGGTCAATTTTTTTGACCGTTGGAAGAAGCCGGTCGACCGCCCGGTCGACCGCCCAAAGACAGAGAGCAAAGCTCTCTGGTCCGTCGACCGCCCGGTCGACCGGCCCAAGTGCCAGGCCAGACGTGCACAGGCTGTGCACGTCGGTCGACCGCCCGGTCGACCGGCTCCTGGTTCGGTCGACCGTGCGGTCGACCGACAGAGCCTGTCAGGCACTGTTCTGGGTCAGAAAAACAGGGTAAAAATTATTCTAATAAATCCCATAAATCTTCTAAAAATTCACAAAAATAGTTTTATCATGTTACATTGAAATACAAACTTGTGATAAAAATTACAACACAAAAATCAAACATTTTGAACCATTTTTGTGTCTTATAATTTTATCAAAAACCAAAACCTGTATTTTACCAAACATGGATTTTTCAATATATGATAGGAAAGTCAAAATAAGTTTGTCTAGGAAGTTAAGCATGCATGTATAGAATGAATCTACTATACATAAACCAATTAAACTTGTTTTGATCTACTATTCATGAAAACAAATATCGGTTAAACTAAAAACCGAAAACCAATATCCATAAAACGTGTGTGTTGTGCACTTGAGCATATCAACTATCTAATCTTTACACATGGATCTAAAACACACTAAACTAAACTATGGATACCTAAGTCTTCTTGACGATCTTCCATCTTCAAGTCGACTCGATCCAAAACACCGTGATCACCGAGCTAGACTCCAACGAGTGCTATGTATGATCTTGGTGCTCGGGCTCTGGATCACCATGTGAAAGCTTCCAAACCATCTTGTTGAAGCAATCACCAACTAATATCTTGGTTAATGATCTGAAACTAAACATCACAAGATAATTAGTAAACATAACTACATTAGTTAATCATCATCAAAACTAGAGTGGAAGGCCTCTGGGCCAACAATCTCCCCCTTTTTGATGATGACAAAACTCATGGAGTTATATATGCATGGATTAAAGTTAAGCTTAAAAGAAGCTCCCCCTTAACTTATGCATAGAAATAAACAATAAATATGTGCAATGAAAGCTCTTAAAATGTATGCATAGACATGCATAAAATAAGATACCAAATACAAAAACATGCTCTTGATACCAATAAAAACATGCTCTTAATAGCAATAAAATGCTCTTGATACCAATTAAACGACAAACTAATAAATAAAAACAAAACATGCATATAAAACATGCATATAAACTCAAATACTTCTCCCCCTTTTTGTCAATCATCAACAAAGGGGTCCAAGTAAAAACAAAACAATCTTCTCTCCCTTTTTGTTCGAAACAAAGAATCAATAAAGGGGTCACAGCCCTAATTTGTTTGATATCAATTGAGTAAACAAATAAAGCATCTTGATACCAATTTTGAGAAAACAAATACAATCTTGATACCAATTTAAAGTATTATTCTTTTAAACATATGATACCAAATTGAAATTATTATTTTCTATCATAAAGTAAGGAGTGGAATACAAAATTAATGGTAAACCAAATACTAATTGAAAGATAAAATACGAGTTTTCTCCCCCTTTATGAAATACCATTAAAACAATGTCTAAGCTTGTATTAGAATACCAATTGAAAACTAATTAATTGAAACATGATGATCATTAAAACTCAAGCTTAGCATAAACAAAATATATATATATGTATGAAAATTAGATACCAATCGAAATTGATACAATTTGAAGTGAAAGCATACATACATAAAAATATATGAGTATACAAGAAATGTCAATATTGATACCAATTAAAGGAATCCAATGATACCAATTGAAACAACAATAATATCAAGAGTATATCTCATATATCCTACCACCCATTCATGCTCATGTTTAAAATGATTTTCAATAAAGAACATACAAGGCATGACTCCCATCCAGCCGCCCGTGGAAGGTAGGGGTTTTCAAAAATAGATTTGAAAAATATAGTATGTTTGAAAACATCTACCATAACAAGAATCCCGCAACTAGTTAAATGGAAAAACTTGTAAACTAGTACGAAATCCTTCAAGTAAGGAATAAAACAAAAAATTTTCATGAAACATGAAATTCACATGATAGCCAACACTCTAAGTCAATGAAGTATAAATATGACTCATGAAAACAAAACATGAGTAAACTATAAAGATGAGTGTACAAACAAGATGTGAAGATCATGATCATGAAAATATTCAATAAGCTCAATATTTCTTAAAACATGAAAATCATCAGAAATTATTTAATCTTCAAGGCATATGTATGTCTTATACAAACTAAGGTATACATACATATCCAAAACATAACGAGTCCACCAATGTATATGCATGAAGGCACGTGCTCAAAAGATGTATATGTATAATCAATAGTTTGGACAAGATAGACATATACATGAAGTGAAAACACATGAATCATAAAACATGTTCAAAATGGGAATACAAGTTTAAAATGCATGAATCATTAAAACTAGACTATACTAGCACATCTAATGGGTACAAATAAGCGTTCAAGCACAAACATATAATGATTTATTTGTGGCCCACTATATGTACAAGTATAAATCCTAATCTTAATGAAAACTAACATTTAAACATATATTCAAAACATGAAGCATAAAACACAACTCATAAACATACATATGATCATTATGTACATGCACATGCATAGATCTAGGACATACATATTAGTTAAAATAAAGTGAGAACACATAGATATAGGTCCATATTAAACATGGGTGTCTCAAATAACTAAACATGTATATCACTAATCTAAGTCATATGGCATAATCATAATAATCAATAAAACAAGACATGCTATAAATTGATGAACATGAAAAGCATGCAAACATAAACGGGAGTTAGAGATCGATACCAAAACCAATGAAGGCACCTCTCTAGTTCTCCAAACCAAGGTGGTCCTCCCACCAAACTTCCCTTGAAAGTGATGCATCCAAATAATCCACATGAAGCTCGGAACGCATCCACCTCAAGGTACCGCTACTCTCACGTCATGCGAGAGCCCACACTTACATCATAAACAATAGGGGTGGTCTTTGGTACCCATATCTTTTTGGGTCCATGGGGGTTAGTACCTCTTCTAACCCAAACAATTAGTTGCTAAATTTTCATCATATATTCTATCAAAGCAAAATTTAGCAAGGTGGCCTTACGTCCACAATGTGCACAAGTGTACACATGAGCATACATGTGATGGTGGTGACCGTGAGAAGCATGCGTATACTGTGGAGGGTGTGCATGCAAAGATGGAACTTGTTTCTTTCGAACCAAGGATTCTAAGCGTGTATGATTCAAAGCACATTGGCTCAAAGTGGAGCCCAAACAATCAATATTCTTCTTTAATAAATTTATATCTTTTTCAATTATAGAAGAAGTGGAGCATGCAATAGGTGATCTAGAAGAAACTATCCTAGCATGGCAAACATGTGCATCCATATTATTTTTCAAAAATTCATTTTTCTTTAAACACATTTCCAAGTCCTTAAAATAGAAGCAATTTTCATTTTAAAGATTCATTTTCTTTTAAAACAAAATTAACTTTTGAGGACAAGTTTTCATTTTTCTTCAAAATTATTTCACAATCATTATTTTTCAAAACTTCATTTTCTTTTAATGCAAGTTCAAGTCTAGATTTCAACGAATCCCTCTCATTAGAAATCTCAACCTTCTCTTGCAAAACCAACTCAAGTTTTGAAAACAAATCCTCTTTTTCTTTATTTAATTTACAAGTTTTCTTTTTCAAAACTTTATATTTTTCTAGGAGGTTCTCACAAACAATAGATAACTCTTCATTCAAAGCATCGGCATCTATACTATCATGATCATCAAATGAAGAGCTAGCATTATCTAGTTGAGCATCCGAATATACCTTAAGGGAGTCATTCCCTTGGACCGTATAGCATCGTTGTGGCTCGGATTCTCCACTAGATTCCTCCTCTTATTGGATTGGCATTTGAAGCTTAGAGGTGGAGGTGGTCAACTTGTTCCACACTACAAAAGCGGAATCAAGATTAGAAACAAGCATAAGATATCTTTAGAAAGCGTGCTTCTAATAGCCTCTAGGGCAAGTGCATTGGCCCCTATATGATTGCGGTCACCAAGATAACATTTCTTGGTAGCGGCAAGGAAAACATGCAATCCTAGGGTTTTCAAGTACATGGACATCCTAAATTTCATATGTCAATGTTGGACACATTGAATATGGGAGGTGACAAGCAATCCATGAGTGTGTGCAAACAAATATCCATGCAAATGCAAATGTAGATTAGCAAACAGGATCTCACTCCTAGGTGGTTAAACCAAATATCAGGAGCGGAGGCTCTGATACCAATTGAAATCACCTAGAGGGGGGTGAATAGGTGATAGTGCTAATCTAAAAACTAAATGCGGAATTACAAAACTAATTTGCAACAACACCTAGTGCAACCAACGAGTGTAGCCGAATTCCCCGTAAAGGGCTCTGAACTAACTCCTCTTGATTCCTCTGAATAAGAGTTGAGGCACTATATGAAGCTCTCGTGGTTAAGCACAAGTGAGGGACACCAACACACAAGCATGTAAATGATATGGCAATATGAATCAATGCACAACACAAAATAAAGAGAGAGTGAGTGTAAGAGACAATGGATCAAACGCAAACACAAAGATATGTTTCGAGGTTCGAGCCCCTAGCTCTACGTCCCCGCCTTCACTGAGAAGGATTTCCAATCCACTAACTCGTCCACCTAGGACTCCCGCCGAGGGAACCTCCACCGAGGAGGATTATATACAACCGGGCGTACCGAACTCCTCTCTCAACCAATACAACCTCCACCGAGGCAAACAATCACCACCTCACACACGAGGGGTAGGCCCTAGCCAAACAACCACAAATCACCTCTACCGAAGAGGGATACAAACACAAACTCCACCTCTCACAAGAGGGAGTAAACCATAACCTCAACCTCTACCAAAGAGGGAGCAACCAACAAAGGTTTTTACAACAGTGGTATATCTCAACCACAACAATCTCTTTTTCCACGAAATAAAGATCCTAATAGAATAGGATAGGAGATAAGCTCAAGTGTGAAAACAAAGTGTTTTGATCAAATAAATTCTCTTGGAAACACCAAAATAGATATAGAAGTTTAGATCAAAAACTAATTCCCAAAACCCTAATTTCTTTAAAATAAACAAACACTTTTAAAACAATAAGATGGATCTTTTGCACTAAAAACTTTTTTGAAAACTTGTTTTAAACACTAGAGAAACTCTGAATTTTTGCTCTTAAAAACTTGGCCAAAATCCCCAGAAATGGGGCTTATATAGCCTCCTCCACAAATATAGCCATTGGCTGTTTTTTACAGCCAGCGCGGCTGGCGGTCGACCGGCCGGTCGACCGCCAACGGTCAATTTTTTTGACCGTTGGAAGAAGCCAGTCGACCGCCCCAAAACAGAGAGCAAAGCTCTCTGGTCCGGTCGACCGCCCGGTCGACCGGCCCAAGTGCCAGGCCAGACGTGCACAGGCTGTGCACGTCGGTCGACCGCTCCTGTTCGGTCAACCGTGCGTTGACCGACAGAGCCTGTCAGGCACTGTTCTGGGTCAGAAAAATAGGGTAAAAATTATTCTAATAAATCCCATAAATCTTCTAAATATCCACAAAAATAGTTTTATCATTTTACATTGAAATACAAACTTGTGATAAAATTACAATACAAAAATCAAATATTTTGAACCATTTTTGTGTCTTATAAATTTTATCAAAAACCAAAACCTGTATTTTACCAAACATGGATTTTTCAATACATGAATAGGAAAGTCAAATAAGTTTGTCTAGGAAGTTAAGCATGCATGTATAGACTGAATCTACTACATAAACCAATTAAACTTGTTTGATCTACTATTCATGAAAACAAATATCGGTTAACTAAAAATCGAAAAACCATATCCATATAACGTGTGTGTTGTGCACTTGAGCATATCAACTATCTAATCTTTACACATGGATCTAAAACACACTAAACTAAACTATGGATACCTAAGTCTTCTTGACGATCTTCCATCTTCAAGTCGACTCGATCCAAAACACCGTGATCCACCGAGCTAGACTCCACGAGTGCTATGTATGATCTTGGTGCTCGGGCTCTGGAATCACCATGTGAAAGCTTCCAAACCATCTTGTTGAAGCAATCACCAACTAATATCTTGGTTAATGATCTGAAACTAAACATCACAAGATAATTAGTAAACATAACTACATTAGTTAATCATCATCAAAACTAGAGTGGAAGGCCTCTGGGCCAACATAAGATTGGACACAGGTTGGGTCTCAAGAACAATGAAGTCAACGGGGTAAATGAAATCCCTGACCCGGATGAGGACGTCTGTGATTTCCCCCTTCGGGATCTTCACAGATCGATCAGCTAGCTGCTGAATGGTGACTCGAGTTGGGCTTAGCTCACCCAACCCAAGTTGCTGGTATACTGAGAGAGGTAGCAAGTTGATACTTGCTCCCAGGTCAAAAAGTGCTCTACTGATTTCGGTCTGTCCTATGGTGCAGGAAATGGTGGGACATCCGGGATCCTTGTATTTCACCGGAATGGGACCAGACAGAATTTCGCTTATATTAGTGGCCAAGAACACTTTCTTGAGCACATTGGTCTTTCTCTTCTTCGTACACATATCCTTAAGAAATTTGGCATAAGCCGGGACTTGTTGGATAGCGTCAAGAAGTGGCACATTCAATTTGACCTGGTTGAACATCTCTAGCATTTTCTCCATGTGCATATTCTTATTGTTGTTCCTAAGCCTATTGGGAAAGGGTGCTACAGGCTTATGAACTTGTTCAGCAGCTTTGTCCTCGTCAGATGTTTTGTGAGCGGATTGGGAGGAACTAGCAGAGGTGGAGGCTGGAGTGGGATCAGGATGGATTGGACTTTTCTGTTGGTAGACCTAATTTCTACCTTCTTTCCAGATCGCAGTGTGTGAACAGCATTGCACTGGTTATCGATGGATCCTGAATTTCATATGCTTGATTGGAGGCTTTTGGTTACTAGCAGCTGACTAGGTAAAGTACCCTTTGGTCTTTCACTTAGGGAGTTAGCTATCTGGCTCATCTGCATTTCCAATCTCGATATAGCCTGTGAATGATTGTTCAGAGTTTGTCCCTGGTTTTGCATAAAAGCGGTTTGGGACTTAATGAAAGCCTCTATGCTCTCCTCCAATTTATTGATTTTCTTTCTATTGGTGAGCCTTGGAGGAGGAAGCTGGGGCTTGACTGGAAAAGTTGGTGGAGGAGTAGGATGGTGAAATTATTGGAAAAATTAGGCCTAGGAGGATTGTTTTGGGCCCAGGAGAAATTAGGGTGATTTCTCCAGCCGGGATTGTAGGTCTGTGAGTAGGGGTTGTGAGGCGACCGTGAGTAAGCCGCGTTTAGGTGTTCTGGTGGCACTTGCTGGGCATGAAAAACGGGGCACTCTTCAAAACATGGTTTGGTGCCTGACAATATGAACAACCCGGATTGTGAATTGGTGGTGGGTTGATCTGGTTGACACTGGTAGGCTCTTTTGTTTCCAGAGCCTCTATCCTTCTCATTAGGGTACCATTTCTCCACGACATGATGAGGGCACTGAGCTAGGAGATCTTTGAATCGCTCAAAGTATCTCCAAAATGGTTCGCTCGGTTTCTTACCTAAACTGCATAATATTCTTCCTAATGAGGGCAGTTTTGTGAATTGCGTAGAATTTCTTCAAGAAAACCTTGACGAAATCATCCTACGTCGTGACTGAATCTGCTGCCAACTGTACAACCATTTCTTAGTTAGGTCCTTTAGGGAAAAAGGGATGAAACATAACCTAACAACATCGTCTCCTAGCTGGGGTATACGCATTATGAGGCATACTTCTTCAAATTCCCTAACAAAGAAGTATGCGTCCTCCGATTCTAAACCATGAAATTTGGGAAGAGTGTTAATGAATTGGGGCTTCAACTCGAAATTATTGTCGTTTGCTTCAGAAGTTTTATGCAAGATGGAAGTGAATTCTGATCGGGTAAAATCTATCCTGAAGTGACGCCATCACCGTTCTGGATGCAAGGGTAGAGAAGTGTTTCTTGTTAATCTGGAAGTTGACGGATCTCTCACCCGCTCTTGCATGCAGCACACCACAACAACGCAAAAACAACACAATCGAAAGGATGAAAAACAAACAAAAGAAAGCAAAAACAACCACAAGCCTTAGTCTAAGGTGCCTGGACCTAGACGACTCTAACTGGTCGATTCTCCGGGGAAGTTGTTGATGGAACTCGACTACAAGCTATTCGGCCAGGAAAGGGCAAAGCTCGGGGGAGGTATCCGGGCGGAGCACGGGCCTAATTACGCCAAACCACGGGGCTTTCGAGGCTTTACCCTCTCCATCCACTTTCCTTAGACACCGATTTTGCAGGAGTATAGTTCTTACAATTTCCAACCTCGGTTAATCTCTTAGTGAGTCTGAGATGTCCCTAGGGCCAACGTCTATTGATTTTTAGTTAAGGCTTGGAAAGTGTGAGTGCACTTGGAGATGATTTTTGGCTAAGGAAGGGTGATGAAATCCCCACCTTATCTTGTTTATTTAGGTTTTTCCCTTAAAGTCAATTGTGCAAGTGTACAGTTTATTCACAACAAGGTAACACTCAAAGCGGTAAATCACTTCAAAATGTTGGTCCTATTCTATATGAATGCACGCGTACCTTTTCTCCAGCACTCTTCAACAGAAATTGAAATGAATTGAAATAGACACGTGCCCTAAATGCAAAAGTCTAATCCAAATTTCAATTAAGTAACAAGTGAATTTCTGTTGAGTTTATTATACATGCATAAGGGTGAAGCATCCAGGAAACGAGAAATTTAGAAAGCAATTTTTTTAGCCGCTTTTTGCAACCCTGCAAACGAGTTTGTTAGTACTTCAATCGGAAAAACTCGCTTTTACATGAATTTTTTCCGAGGGCAAATGAGTCCTCGCGCAATGTCCTTCGCCACCTCTTTCGCTTCCCGTAATAGTGAGCTCCTTGGTACTTCTCCTACACACAAAAACAAAGAACAATCTTTAGTAGTGAACAATAAAGCCGTTCCCTCCCGGCAACGACGCCAAAATTTGATCGGCAAAAAGCAAGTACAAGAATATGTAAAAAGAGTGTGGGTTGATGTTACTGCTTTTGCGATTTTTCCGTAGTAGTGAAGTGGCTATACGGGTCGTATCCACAAGGAGGAAGAGCGATGGAGCTTGATGCGGCTTCGAAGTTCAAGAAGAAAGAAAGTTCTTATTTCCAAATAAAGAATTGAAAAGTGAAAACAAGTTGTTTTTAAGAATTGTTGGAAAATGTTTTGGTGGTTTGTAAAGTGGAGTTTTTTCTTAGTTGTAAAAATGCATGGCTAACTTTCTACTAAGTGCTCCCACTAATTTCTAACTTTTAGAAGATAGCCTCACGATGGATCATAGGCGAACATAACCCTTGTCATTAGAACTATTCACGTGGAAATCGAGTGAAAGTTCTTCCTATAACTTTGCTTTACACGGCAAAAACTCGGACATTCTCATATCAAGATCCATTTGAAGGCGAGAATACGGGAAGACACGAGTGCACTAATGGTATCGGCAAAGTTAAAAGGAAAGTCTCTAACTTACAACAACAAGCAAATTACAAAACCCATAGATCATCAAAAACAACATTTAAGTATGAAATATAAGAAGGTACATACTTGTAGGAAATTAGAGTTAGAACCCTCGTCTTAAGATGCCATAACTCTTATTTGCACGAGGCTTGTTTGACACTATTGACTCATGTGGGTTATCAATCAAGTGTTAGAATTAGTGGGTTAGTAGTTAGTTAGCCATGCTATAGAAAAGTTAGTTAGCCATAAAAGGAAAAGAAATAATAAAGGAAAAGAAGTGGAGAGGAAGTGAGTTACACTACAAGAAAACAAAAGAAAAGAAAAGTTAAAGAAAGGAAGTTACACTACAGCAAAGTAAAAGAAAAGAAGTAAAGAAGAAAGAAGTTACACTACAACAAGGAAGTAAAGGTAAAGGCAAAGACAAGTAAATGGAAAGAAGGAAGAGAAGTAGTACTTGTATTATCTTGTCACCCTTCAAATACAACACTTACATACTCTCTCTCTTTCACTCTAATGGCTAAAACTAAAAATGGAAGAAGCAAACTAAAGCAACTACATTCCTGGTTACAAAACACAAAATACAACTCTATTCTTTGGATCTGGCCAAACTGAAGACCCCAGGGGGTATTTATAGGCACCAGGGGAAAGGGAGCCACATGGGAAGCACGTGGCCCAAAGCGCAGGCGCTCGCGCGCCCAAAGGGCCGCGAAAACGCGGCCAGGGCCACGTTTTTCGCGGCCCAGGCAGGGCGGCGCGCGCCCAGTTTTGGGCAGTACGTCGCCCAGTATGTCTTCTGTCCACCTGAGCTCCTGATTTGTGATTTGATGTCCTGGGCTGACAAAATCTTCAATCTAAAGTCAATGGTTACTTGGTAGGCTTTTAATCACCATTAAATGGTGATTTAGGTCTTCTTCTTCATTTGCACACCATGAACCTAAGATCAAGCAAGCAAGGTTTATTAGCAGAATTTTACATGAAATAAATATGAGAATGTGATGAAAATTATGCAAAATTAGAGACTAATCATGTACCGCATAAAGAAGAGTTGTCAAGCTCCTCATTATAGATACACTCAACATGAATCTATATGTAGAAGAGATGTTAAGCTCTCCTTACATATAGGCAATACAAATCAAACATTTTTAATTTTCAAAATTTCATATTAAAACAAAATTTTGAATTTTTCTCAATAAAACAAATTTGAGATATCTTGTAATCAAATTTTAAGATATCATATAAACAACAAATTTTTAAAGGCACCACTTGTAAATCAATCAAATTTTAAGATACGAATTATAAATAAACATTACAAATTTTGAATTTTAATCAAAATAGAATCATATTGATACCAATTGAAAATTATTTTGATACCAATTGCAATCAATAGATACCAATTGAAG
>JAVJIF010017179.1:0-101415 GCA_038442645.1 Agave tequilana | reverse complement strand
TTGGATTCTGAACGGGTCTTAAAGCGTTGTTGGACTGCTGGAACTGTAGCGCACCAATACGAGCTCGTGGAGATCAGATTTGCTGCTCAAAAGCCTTGAAATCTTTTCAGCAACTCTGGGACTCAATTGCGGATCCAATGCTTCAGACGGAACTCAAATTGAACTTTGAACGGTCTGAAACGGGCTTCCGGAACGGCGCTGTACAACTGCTGTGAACAGTGCGGCTCCATGAGCTGATCACGTCCAGTGTACTAAATATCCCCGATATAACCCCGATATTGCCCGATATTGCGTTTACGGCACTTAGCCGCATTGATTTGGCACATCCAAACCGATATAGCGATTTTCACCCAAAATCGCCGATAAATCGGCGTGGACCCGATATATCGGCCGCAATTTCGGCGATTTTGGACCCAATATAGCGTTTTACACTCAATTTCTAGGTTAGGTATTTGGGTAATTCGAGCGATGTGGCAATGTGACATTTGTGAAGATTCTACACTTGGATAGTGATTATGCATTTATAAGCTTAATGCAAGTTATCAAGTTAAGTATATCTTAAACATATAAGTATGATGTTTTATATAGCTTTATATAATTTATGCATATATTGTCTTATTGAGATGCAATTTAAGACAAGAAGATATGTATATTTACAGTCCGATTTTGACATCCGATTTTTGAAAATATCCCCGATATGTCCCCGATATATCCCCATCCCCGATAAATTTTCCCGGCCGATGTAGCCGCTGTGGCCGCCATTTAGAACACTGATCACGTCAGCACGGCTCTGCTGACGGCAGCAGCGACTTACGGCTCGGCCTGGCTCAGGAGGCGGCTTTGCGGCTTGGTTTGAGCCGATGATGTCAGCTTAGCTTTGAACTGCTGACGTTAGCACTGCTCGGGTCGGATTCATGTCGGATCCGGGTCGGGATTAAGTTGAACCCACTTAAGATTGAATTAACTAAACCTTGTGATATCGGTTTTTATTTGAAACTGACATTCTTTTTAACCCGAACCTGCTTCAAATCTATCACTTAAACCCGATTAAGATCAGCTCGGTTTCTGATCCGATATTGATCGAGTTTGATCTTAACAGATCAGTACCAAACTGGGGAGGCGGCCGATCTCATCGGCGACTGGACGACGGCAAGGCAAGGCGATGATGCAGAGGTGAGCTTCTAAGGCGACTGAAGGCGACAGTTGGAGATGAGGGCTTGCAGTGTTGTCAGATCTCGACGACGGTGAGGGCGGCACAAGGAGATGAAGACGATGGCAGAGGGTACCAGGCGTTGTCGTAGGAGGGTTGATTGTGGAGGCTCTCGGAGACAACGAGTGCTGTTGTCGCGAAGGGGATCTCGTGGCGTTGAGATCTGGCACTAAAGGAGAGGATTTCGAGGACGACGTGGCGTTGAGATCTGGCACTAAAGGAGAGGATTTCGAGGACGAAGTTGCAGAGGTCACGAGATCTGGCACTGGTGGTGGTGAAGGAGGCAAGAAGACGAAGACTTGCGGACGAGTGCGGTGGAGCTTTGCTGGTGGGTTTCGATGGACATTGATGGCGGGGACCTCGAGGGAGATCAGAGGAGTTGATCGCGGGGATCTTGGGGAAGATGACGCAGAGGTGTTTGGAGGTTGAGTTGGTTTAGTTGTTGGAGGAGATGAGCAGTGGCAGAATTTTTTTTTGAATTTCTTTTTCTTTTTTTTTCTTTTTTTAAAATTTGATCTAGAGTTTCAGATTTGTTTTTTTGAAACTAGAGAAGAAAGGAGTTGAAGATCTAGGGTTTTTTTTTGAGATTTGCAATGGAAGCTGGGGCTTTTTTTTGGAGGAAGAAAAGAGCAGGAATTTAGCTCTGATACTGATGTAACAAGAGATGGGGAAAGAAAAATGGAAGAAATTTGGGTTTTGAGGGACAGATGAATTCGGGCTTCAGCACTTGGGATATCTCTCTCCACTCCGCACACCACCATGTAAAGATTAAATTTGTAAAGAAAATCACCATGCTTCCACATAAAGGGGTTTAATTTAATTCACCATCGTCTAAATAATCAACTACAAATCTTGGCTTATATATGCTCATACAAAGAAGACTTACTCATCATGACTGATGTGGGACTAAAACTCCTGTTTTAAATATCGGCTGATGATATCTCTTTTTTTTGCCTGCTGCCAATACAATATGGGGAAATCGTTCGCTATATCATTTGCAGCAAAAAACGGCTTATTTTGAAATATCGGCCGATAAATTGCCTGATATCGGGCGATACATCGTCTGATATGAAATATATATTGTTTTTACTGTCTTTGCATCATTTTTATTAAGTAGATGATATCTGTGACACTAAAATAATTTTTATTTATCAATATTTCATTATATATAGTGTCTGATATGAATGCCCGATATGCACGCGTATCCCCGATATCTCCCCCGATATCCGATATGAAAACCCCATCCGATACGATCCGGATATCTGATATTTAGAACTTTGCTAAAAACGCACTAAATTAAATAAAACAACTAAAAAAACCTACTAAATAAAGACTAGACTGATCCCCTATCAGTTCCCAAGTCATAAGCTGAAAATTATGGCACCAATTCCAACTTATAATTGGTTTCAGTGTTAGGAAGGGCTATAGAACTGGGGCATGCATAATAACTACTGGCGGCCTAGAACTAGTGAGGGGTAGACATCCGATTTTGGGTGCCGTGGCGAGGTAATATTGTCATTGTTTGTATAGGAGGTTGGCCTTGCATGTGAGAAGAGTTGGTAAAATGTGTTTCTGTCATTCATGTATTAAACGCTCGAAATGTTGGGTTTGTGGTTCCTTCCAATGGTAATATACTGGTGTATCACTGAGAGCTTATGGTATTGTGTTGGTGGGTTGGCCCTATCTTTATAGAGTTGGCATGTTATTCATATATTGGATGGATGCTTGTTAAATTACCTGGCCTGCAATAATTTAGTTCTTGAATCCAGGTTTCTTTTTGAGGGAGGGAGGTTCTGCATTATTTCAAACCTTATTTTTGTGTATATCCTTCTTTTCTATCTTAGTTTCTCAGGTTTCTAATTTCTACCTGTGCTTAAGTTGTCTTAAGCTCTGTGCTTTACCATTTGTTTCCCCTTTTGATCTCATAACTTTATGAGTCCGGGTGTGTTGACTTTTCTATTTGGGTAAAATGGAGTATCGACTTTCATCATAGTAACTTTTATGAATAAGTATTTAGACGATGCACAAATCTTTGTGTAGTGTTCTCCCCCTTGTGTCGGGAATCCTTCATATCCTATCCTCTCTCTTCTTTCCATTCTGAAGTGATAGGAGGAGATATTGGTGATAACCTTGTAGTTTCTTTTCTGTCTGGTATTAAGTTTGTCTTTTCAATGTGGATGAACTGAAGTGGGATTAGCTTAAGCTCAAGTCTTGTGGATTGTTAGCGAACTAGCGGTTATATAGTCATCAGGTTGATTGTCCCTTTAAAGTTAAATTTCAGTTTTTTTTTTTTTTTTTTAATCTTTTAGGGTCTCGATCAGCTTCGTTCAGGATTCTTCAACAGCAAAAGTCTTTTATGCAGTCCCCCCAACCATTCCATCAACTTCAGTTTCTCACCCCACAACAACAACAGCTATTGCTTCAAGCGCAACAGAACTTGTCATCTCCCTCTGCTGGGGATATTGACAGCAGGAGGTTAAGAATGCTACTTAACAATAGAAGCATTGTTCTGGGGAAGGATGGCCAGTCAAACTCTGTTGGTGATGTTATTCCAAATGTTGGATCTCCCGTGCAAAGTGCATGCACTGTCATGCCACGTGCAGATACTGAAATGTTGATTAAGGTGCGGATCTCCATATTTGTTTTCCTGTCCTGTTGTAAGAAACTCTTTTTTTTTTTGTTTCATGTTAGGTGGATCTATGAATTCTGAAACATGTTTTAGCTCCCCTCTTGCTTTTTATTCCACTGTGAAACCAAAACAATGAAGTGAGACTTGATATTGTTTCCTTCATGGTGGTAACATGAGTCTAATGTTCTGACAAACTAAATTCGATCTTCTTTTTAATTGTTTTCTATTAGCAGTAGTTAGCTGGGATATTCAACAGCTTATATCTAGGCCTCTGCATCCAGTTGAAAAATATTTTTTTTAGTTATCTTTTGGCTTTCAGCAGTATTTTCAAGCCAAAGAGATTAGTGACATATTGGGTTTAATCCTCATACTTGGAGCCTGTTCCAACCAAAATATGGTTGGCTGTGGTGTAGGTCTCAAAGTCGAGAAAGCTCCATAAAAACAAGTGACCTAGATTCCATAATCAATGACATGACATTCATCCTATGAGTTGGTGCCGATTTATGGCCAAAAATGATATGAGCCGCAAGGGAGTTCCCTTTGTAACTATTATCTTTCTTCTCTTTGTGTTGAAAACTTGATAGGAAGGGACCGGTGATAGACCTATCATTTTCATGTAAATTACAGTCATTCAATCCAGCAGGACATCTGAATTCCCATAGAATAGGTTATTGGACAGCAGTGCTTGTTGTTGGGCTTTACATGTGTTGTGTACCACCACAAGGCAGCATAAAGGAAAGAACCAATCCCACAACTCTAAGAGGGAGGCCTGATCGAATGGTTGCTAATTTTCTGAGGCTTGCATTTTTAATCAGTCTATACTTTTGATGTTACAATGAAGCAAGTAGTTCATTTGCAAGCCACTACTATTCGTTGATTTCTGCTGGATGTAGAAAGGCAATTAATAATAACCTTTGTCACTGTGCAGCATCAGCTATAAATGCAGCAAATTAGTAGGCCCTACACTGAAGCTGTCTTTCATACGCAACCTTACACTTCATGTGACAACCTGCTTGTTGATATTAAACTCTTCAGGGACTCTTCATTTTGCTACCATATCTAATATCTTTTTTTGTCACTGGGTCAAGTATGCTCCTAATCTTCCTACTGTGGTTTGAGAGGCCATTGTGCATTGTATTTCTTGATGCCTCTTGTGTGTTATCAACTTGCGGAGCTGCTCATCTTGGTGATTATGTCTGACATTTTCATAGTTCTCTGCATTAACCTTATTTTGCCCTTGTCTAAATAGTTTCAGTGATCCTTCCTTGCACTCATTTGCTCATTTGAGCTATTTCTTTGAAGATGTGACTTTAGCATGCTTGCAATCATACAATACAATTTTGACTCACTCTAGAGCTATTTCTTTTGTCACTATTTTTCTTATTTTCTTATTTCTGTTTAGTAGAAAATAGCTCAATTGCAACAGCAGCAACAGCAAAGCAGCAGTCCACAGCAGCAGGGTATATCAAGTCAGTTGTTACAAAATTCAAATCACCATCTCGCTCAACAAGAGAAGATCGGTGCTGGTAGTGTGACAATGGATGGCAGCCTCTCGAACTCTTTTCGAGGAAATGATCAGGTTATCATTAATTATCTATGCATACATATCTAGAACAAGGTTCTGTAAACAAGCTGAATATACTGTTGGACTGACATCTATACTGAGGGTTGTAAATGCTGTGGTACCATGGTATTGATATGGTGGGGAATCCTAGTTCTATTTGATGTTGTTAATTGTCAAGTCACTTTTTACATTTTAGTTTAATGTCCTAGCACAATATATATCTGCTATTTTCTGATAACTTTTGGAAGCCACTCAAAATATGATCTCCACATGCAGTGACTACCCTTTGATATTTGATATACATGGGGGAGGGGGAGGGATGGTGCTTGTTTGTTTTTTCTTTTAAGGACACATGGTGCCTATTTTGACTACTTCCAGTCTACATTCCATAACTGGTTGCTGTAAATATCTGATGCATATGTGTCTCAGCAGTCATTTAACTTTGAATTAGTTAATTAATTAATAAGTTTTTAGAATTATTAATTGAAAGCTGGCCTGTCAACATGAATGACCATCGTTAGGTATCTTTAAGGTATTAATTTAAACATTGTAGTGATACGGGTATGTATTGTGGAATCTGAGTATTTGATGATGATTCTTTTAACTAATTTAAGGTTGCATATTTTGTTGGAATATCCAGAACTCAAGGAATCAAACTGGTCTGGTCGCAAGCGAAAGCAACCTGTGTCTTCTTCTGGACCAGCAAATAGTTCTGGAACTGCAAATACTGCTGGTCCTTCTCCAAGTTCAGCACCCTCAACGCCGTCCACACACACTCCTGGAGATGTGATCTCGATGCCAACATTGCAACATAGTGCTAGCTCATCTAAGCCTTTGATGATGTTTGGTTCTGATAGCACCGGAGCTTTAACGTCGCCATCAAACCAGTTGGTTAGTATGCAACTCAATGAGTCTAATAGTTCTATGGCTAATTGGAGAGGTAGAGCTAGATAGGTCATTGCCGTGCTCTCATTAGTACTCTATCTTAGCAGTGGGATGATAGAGATATTGAACTGCAGGCTGACATGGATCGTTTTGTGGAGGATGGTTCACTGGATGATAATGTAGAGTCTTTTTTATCCCATGATGATGCGGATCCGAGAGATACTGTAGGTCGCTGTATGGATGGTGCTAAAGGTATGCTTGCATCTTGTGACTAAAGTGCTTAACAGTAGAAAAAAGTGTGCTTGTCATTAATGACCTGACCCTAATGTCAAAATAACTAAATCATGGCTTTCATCTCCATTTTAGTTGCATTTCTTCTGATGCTGCTATGTTTATGCTTTCAGGGTTTACCTTTACTGAGATTGGAATCACCCGTGCAAGTACTAGTAAAGTGATTTGCTGCCATTTCTCATCAGATGGAAAACTGCTTGCTACAGGCGGCCATGATAAAAAGGTGAGCAGAAATGGTACATCTTATCAAACTGTTACTGTTTAAATGCTATGATAAAGATACGTTATTCTGATGGTCTTGCAATATGTAGGCTGTTTTGTGGTGCACAGACACTTTAAAGCCAAAATCCACGTTGGAAGAGCACTCTTTGCTGATAACTGATGTTCGCTTCAGCCCAAGCATGCCACGTCTGGCTACTTCTTCGTTTGACAAGACTCTTAGAGATTTTGGGATGCTGATAATGTAAGTGGCAATTGGCATTCAATGCTTAATTTCATTTTGTAAGTGGTCTTCCTTTGCTGTTGGGTTCTCGTCAATTGTATTTGTACTAGTTGTGGATCTCTCTATACTTTCAGTTGCCATATGACTTCTATGTGATATTAGTATAGAAGATTTATTGTCATTCTTCATTATAATTTTTCAAACTGTTATGTTATATGAGTATGGAAGACTGGTTTTTAGGAGCTTGATCTTTTATTATTCATGTTATTCTGTTGATTTAGCATCAGATAGTCTCATTCCAATAACTTTTTCATAAAATACATGCATGTATTTTATTAGCATCATGCATGTTGTTAATCAAATTCTAGTTGGCATGAATTACCCCCCCCCCCCCCCCCCCCCCCACCAAAAAAAAAAAAAAAAAAAAAAAAAAACACACACACACACACACACACAAAAAAAAAAAAAGAACATATTATATTATTTTTCTTCACAAGTTCATATTGTGGATGCCACCTTCACCCATCATTCAAATCACTTTTGGGGGCTGACTACATTTGAGACATTTCAACGTTTGCATCTAGAATTTTAGTCTCTCAATCAAGGTTCTAAATATCGGATATCGGGATCGTATCAGATGGGGGTTTTTCATATCGGATATCGGATATCGGGGGAGATATCGGGGATACGCGCGCATATCGGCGTCATATCAGACACTATATATAATGAAATATTGATAACTAAAAGTTAGTTTAGAGTCATAGATATCATCTACCTAATAAAAAATGATGTAATATGCTTGCAAAGACAGTAAAAAAACAATGTACATTTGCACGCAGTCGTGCAATAAATAAGTTATTTCATATCGGGCGATTTATCTCCCAATATCGGGCGATTTATCGGCTGATATTTCAAATATCGGCCGTTTTTTGCTGCAAACGATATGGCGAATTTCCCTTATCGTATCGGCAGCAGGCAAAAAAGGAGATATCAGACGATATCTCGACCGACTTGGCTGTTATTTAAAACAGAGCTCTCAATTCAGATGTTCAAACATGCATGACATAAGTGGCCACACACATGCTCGTTATGCCAAGAAAATTAAGAAAAATTCCTATAGACGGTGGTAAATAAGGGTATTAGTGAGTAAACTATTTGTTCCAATAATTTTTCATATATCCGAGATTTCTTCTTCTTGATATTTTTGAGAAATACATCACTTTCAGACTTTTCTTGGCCTTCTTTCCAGAAAGTTTTGAGAGGGGAGAGTGGATGCTGTAAATATTCTGTTTCTTTATTTCCCCTTTTGGGACATAACCTACTATTATAGGAAGCTTTTCCATGTTATGTTCTCTTATTTATTCTCATTGATGAGCATGATATTTTTCCCAATAAAACTTATTCTCATTGATGAGCATGATATTTTTCCAATAAAACTTCTGCAACATTGTCACACATGATGGGTTTTAGTCCTGTGTATGTATGTAATGCTTAAAAGGTCGGCTATTTCTTTGCTTGTATCAAGTCATCTGTTATGTTGCTTTGGTACAAGTTCATTTTCCCATTTTTAAAGCACATCTTTGATCATCATATCCAAGTTACATGTCTGAGGCTAGGACTCCCTTGCTGATTCATTGGAAAGTGTTGATGCATTTATTTGTTAATTATTAAATTTGTCATGCAATTATGTCCATCATATATGATAATATTCCCTGACATTCTGTTTTCATGGGTTCTCCATATTGCAGCCAGGGTATTCCCTCCGGACATTTACTGGGCATTCTGCATCTGTTATGTCACTAGACTTTCATCCTAACAAGGAGGATCTAATATGCTCCTGTGATGGAGATGGTGAAATACGCTACTGGAGCATCAATAATGGCAGTTGTGCCCGAGTTTTCAAGGTATGGGAGTATTTTCTTCATTATCATGCGGGAGGAGCATTCTTGTTGCAGATTTATTTGTCCCTTTTATAATTCATTTATATTCTAATGTATTCAATGTTTTATATTTCTATGAATAGTCCTTCTTTTCTCATTTTATTCATTCTCTTTTCTGTAATTTTGTGTGTAGGGGGGCACAACCCAGATGAGATTTCAACCTCGTTTGGGTAGATATCTTGCTGCAGCTGCAGAGAATATTGTCACAATATTGGATGCTGAGACTCAGGCTTGCCGCCATTCACTACAGGTCAGTTTTGCGTAGCCACTATTTGGTAATTCACCTCTTTATTCACTAAAGAAATTTTTATTTAATTTTTATTTATGGCAAGTCTAGTCTATATATTTTGGGTTTCTTTTGAATAGGTTTTGTGTATTCATCATATCCAGATATTGTCTGCCAAATTTCAACATTATTTGGTATATTGTTATAAGTGCTTTTCTGTTTGGTGTTTATAACTTCTTTGCTTGGTTATACTCCTCCCTTGCATTGTTTTCTTGCCCAGTTGGTGAATTCTGCACTATTGTTATTTGTTTTTTTTTTCTTTGGTGAATCTGCACTATTGTTATTTGTTTTTTTTTTTTTTTTCTTTTCTTCTTTTTTGGGCATGGATATTGATCAATTTCAGTGACTCAATTTCAAATATAGGCCATGAGGTAGAGGTCTTCAGGTTTCGAGTTCGAATCTTAGCTCTTGCGAACCATCTAACCGGCTTCTACTACCTCTAAGATGAACATTTGTATACATGAGCATGAAGTATGTGTTTTCTGGACAGTATATAAGTTACAAGTCTTCAAATAAAAAACGTAAATTTTTCCTGTTGTGGATACCCAACAGTTAGGGTCCTTGTTGGCCGAAATGATATACTGTTTATAGTTAGTTATAATAGTGCAGCCACACAATAGAAGACTTTGTTAATAGAATGCAACAGAAGCTATATTGAATATTAAGTACAAATATTAGACATTGGCTGCTTGTTTAATAATATGCTGATAATTAGCCCATGATCTATGTCTCCTTACATAGGGTGGCTCCCTTTAAAGCTTGTTTTTGAATCTGTCATCTTCTGGACATTAATTATTCTGGGGTATTGACTGTGTCTGCTCTTCATTTGAACTGTAGGGGCACACTAAACATGTTGATTCTGTGTGTTGGGATCCCTCTGGTGATTTTGTAGCTTCTGTTAGTGAGGACTCTGTGAGGGTATGGTCAAGTGAAGGTGAGTGTGTGCACGAGTTGAACTGTAACGGGAACAAATTCCACTCGTGTGTTTTCCATCCCACTCATCCATCTTTGCTGGTCATCGGTTGTTACCAGGCAAGTTTTCAACATCTTACTGTTTATATTTTTTTCTGCATTTTTGTTAATGGAAATTTTACTAATGCAAATGTGATAATTTCATCTTAGTGATGAACTTGGAATGTTCTGTAATTACAAGTAAAATTACAAGTCCAGTTGCCATATTAAAATGGTTATGGTTCAATCGATTTGGTAAGTTTGCATGAATAATCGATTTGGTAAGTTTGCATGAATATAATGAACTAGTACAATGACAATGGGGCCATTTGATTTGTGCGTTAAAGCTTTTATTCTTCTCCTAGGAAGTATCACATTTATTTGCTCCTCTTTATAAGAATTTTAATATATAATTTGGAGCCATGTTGTTTCCTTGATCATCTAAAGATTCTAAACAAGGAGAATCATTTTCTGATGTATCCAAAAAAAAAAAAGATTAACAAGGTGAATCAAAATAGATTAATATTAAATACAACAAATACTAAGTAGGAGCAAGGTGGTTGCGTGTAACACGCAGAATTGTCTTAGAAATTTGCTAAAGTCTGATAGTGAATTTTTATTTTCTAGTGAATTTTTATTCTTTAGCAAAAACCTGAGAACTAACTTGGTGTATATACTTCAAATTTTTCATAGCATTAGCTGACCATGACTGTCACTTTGATTTCTTGAGAATAATGGTCCTGTCATGTAATAGGTCAAGCTACAATTTGCCTGTTTGTTTTTGCTGGTACCCATGTATTATTATTCTAGCGTTTACATTTGGGAATAATCATTTTCAGTGCAATTAGATGTGCTTGTATGAAACATCTGTAGTTTCTTTTAAGCTGGTTATCATCGTGACTCTGATTTATGATGCAGTCCCTTGAGCTGTGGGACATGATAGAGAACAAGACCATGACTCTTCCGGCACACGAAGGACTGATTGCAGCACTGGCCGTGTCGAACGTGAACGGCTTGGTGGCTTCTGCGAGCCACGATAAATTTGTCAAGCTTTGGAAGTGAGAAACCCCCCTCCATCCTCGAAGATGCTGGTGAACTGACATCCGATAGTTTCTTTTTTGTTTTAAACAGATCAAGCTAGGCCTCTTCTGTTGCCGACTTTTTACACTGCGTCTTCTAACTCCGGCGAGTTTGTTGCAATCGGCATGTGTCTAGGTTCTCACAGATGATTGTTGCCTTTTTTGTTGCTGCTGCTGTCTCTGCTACAAGCAAACCTATCATATCTAGCATATGTTTGTTTATGCAAGAAAGTTATTGCGTTCAATAGTTTTTGTATATACTCAAAGATTATAATATATGTCATCCCTTTATAGCACTCTTTTTTTTTTTTCTTTCAATTTGAATGCTGAGTTATCAGGGAGATGCAGTTTTACAGAGTTCTATTTGAATTCCAAGTCTGGCATTCACAGATGTTTTGCTTTCGTCATTGTCCATGCTCTACCAACTCTGGTGGGTGACTGCATTATGTCTAAACTCTGGAAAATTCTAAAGATTTCTTGATAGGGAAAGAACAGGAATTTTTTTCTTAGGGTTTCTCACTCAACGCACACAAAGCACACGTGTTATAAAGTTTATCAAAAGCAATTTTTTAGTTTATCAAAAGCAATTTTTTAGTTCATTCAAAATTACTGAATTCAATATCAGTCTTGCATTTAAATTAGCTTACATTGATGGAGATAGTTTATCACAATCGATATGGCATTAAAACAAACTATCAAGCTTACATTGATGGAGAGAGTTTATCACAATGGATATGACATTAAAACAAACTATCAAAAAGAAATCAATAAAGATTACAATTAAATAAAATAATTGCTCTCCAAATTCTGATCAAATCAAACTAAAAGAGTGCGGCGACGTCTTTTAATGTAGAATTGCAATCTTGAAGAGATGTCCTTTCCAATCTTGCGGGGTTGACTCTGTGAAATATGAACATTCTCGACCCTCAGAGTGCTCTAGATGATCAGGGTCCAACCGTTAGAGTTTCTCCCGATTAATTCAAGTGTTATTAGAATCAGGTAGTCTTTTCTAACGAATTACCACCATCTCTAGTAGAGATAATCTGGTCATCAATAAATTCATCAATTAGTTTTGCTGTATGGGTGGGTTGTATTTGGAGGAGTGGAGGTAACAAGGGTTTCTCAGAAATAAGCTCATGGGAAGACTCATCCAATAAATGATTGTCAGGAAAAAATTTTGGCCCTTTATAAGCAATTAGATTTTCAATATTAAAAGAGGGACTAATGCCAAAATCTGGTAGAAGATCTACTATATATGCATTAAAATTAATTTTTTTTTCAAAATTTTGAATAGTCCTATACTACGTGCATGTAATTTCTTTACGGTACCAGGAGGATACCATTCCAGGCGAATCCGAATCATTATGTAGTCTCCTACGTTAAACACATGTGCTTTCTTGTGCAAATCTGCATAAACTTTATAGTTTGCATTACTTTTCTGAATTTGACCATCATGAATACGCGATGCGAATGATGCCAGACATCATGAGAATTAAATCTATAGGTTGTTTAGGTTGATAACTATGTACTACCTCAAATGGAGTCATTCCTATAGTTTTATTGATAGAACTATTGTATGCAAACTCAGTGGTAGGTAATACAAGATCCCATGTTTTTATATTTTCACCTAATAGACATCGTAACAGATTACTCAAATTCCTATTGACTACTTCAGTTTGTGGGTGAAAAGCAGTAGAAAACTGAAGTTTAGTGCCCATTTTATGCCACATAACATCTCTCCCTCTCTGAGACAATTATTTTGGGCATCCATGTAGCCTAATAACCTCATCAAAATAGATCGTAACGATTCTAGATGCATCTGAAGTTTTAGAACATGGCGGAAAGAGGGACATTTTGGAGAAATGGTCCACAAAAACAAGTATGGACTAATGCTTTCTTGCGGTTTTTGATAGACCCAGCACGAAATCCATGCTGACATCTTTCCAAGGACAATTTGAAACTGGAAGGGGAGTATAGAGACCAGTGTTTTGTTGCCGTTGCTTGGCGAGTTGACATGTGCGACATTGACTAACAAGTCTGAAAATACACCTAGAGGGGGGGGGTGAATAGGTATACGACTAATCTATGAATAATAATGCGAAAATTAAAAACTTAATACAACACACTTAGTGTAACCAACTAGTGTAGCCGAATTCCTGGTGAAGGGCTCTAGACTAACTCCTCTGAATTCCTCTGAATAAGAGTTGAGGTGCTATATGAAGCTCTCTTGGTTAAACACAAGTGAGGCACACAAACAAACCAAGTATGTATATGATATGACAATATGAATCAATGCACAAATGTAAGAGAGAGAGTAAGAGAAAGTGGATCAAACGCAAACATCAAGATATGTTTCGAGGTTCGAGCACACAGCTCTACGTCCCCGCCTTCACACAGAAGAGTTTCCACTAACTCGTCCACACAGGACTTCCCTCACAGGAAACCTCCACTGAGGATTTAGGGCAATTACAATTGGAAGTACACAACTCCTCTCTCCAACAAATACAACCTCTACACTTAGAGGCAAGGCACAAAACAAATCACCTCTACACTTAGAGGGATAGACACTTAGCCACACAAACAACAATCACCTCACACTTGAGGGATTCCAACACAATCTCCACTTCTCATTAGAGAGAGCCAAATACCACTTCCACTATCACCTCACACTTGAGGGATAACAACTCAATCACCTCTCACTAGAGGGATATCACAATCAATGGAAAGTTTACAACTTGGTGATCACAAAGACCACAAACCAATTTTCTCACTAAAATAAAGATCCTGTAGATAGGATAGAAGATAAGCTCAAGTGTGAGAAATAAGAGTTTGAAAATCAAAAACACAAAGAAAAACTCTTTGGAAAACTTCTAGAATGAATATAAAGTGAAGATCAAAAACAATCCCAAAGACTTCTCCTTTTCTTGATTTTTTCAACCCTTTAAAAACAAATAAAGATGAATCCTTTTTGGCTTAAAAACTCTTTTGAAAACTTGTATTAAAACACTTAGGAAGATAGAAATTTTTGCTCAAAAAATTGTTATTGAAAACAACCAAGAAATGAGGTATTTATGACCGATTTTAAAATCTGCCCGTTGGCAGCTGAAAAGGGCCAGAACGCCCTTCCGGTCGACCGGCCAACGGTCAAAAATGTGACCGTTCAGCCCTCCGGTCGACCGTGCCAGATCCAGAGAGCAACTGCTCTTTGGCCGGTCGACCGCCCTGTCGACTCGGCCAAAGTGAACGGTCGACCGCCCGGTCGACCGGCCCCACTCGAGAGTGGGGTGACTTCAGTCGGTCGACCGCACGGTCGACCGGCCAAATCACTTGGCCCTTGTGCACATCTTGTGCACATCGGTCGACTGGTCCAGTCGACCGTCCCGGTCGACCGCCCGGTCGACCGGCCCCACTCGAGAGTGGGGTGACTTCAGTCGGTCGACCGCACGGTCGACCGGCCAAATCACTTGGCCCTTGTGCACATCTTGTGCACATCGGTCGACTGGTCCAGTCGACCGTCCCGGTCGACCGCCAAAGCCTAGCAGGGAAAATTTCAGGAGTTAAAAACTAATCTTTTTATTTTCAATTAAATCCTATAAAATCACATAAATTCCACAAAAATCAGTTCTTGTATTATCTTTGAAATACAAATATGTGTGACAAAAATTCAACACATATTTCAAACTATTTGAACCATTTTTGTGTGATAGAAAATTTTCCTTAAACCAAATTCCGTATTTTCCAAAACTAAGATTTTTGAAATAGAAATCCGATTTTTTCAAAACATATGTAAATACAAATCCATGTAAACTTGTTTTGATTCTATCTATTCTGAAAACCAAAATCGGTTAAACCGAAAACTAAAACCAATAAATATGAAACTTATAACAAGTGTGTCGTGAACTTGAGCATATCACATTATCTAATCTTTACAATGGATCTAAACTAAATTTTAAACTAAACAAACCGAAGCCTTCTTGTAGAACGCCGTCTCCAAGTTGACTAGATCCAAACGCGATCCAACGAGCTTGACTCCAACCGAGTGCTAGATGTGA
Source organism: Agave tequilana (assembly GCA_038442645.1). Lineage (NCBI taxonomy): Eukaryota > Viridiplantae > Streptophyta > Magnoliopsida > Asparagales > Asparagaceae > Agave > Agave tequilana. Next base: position 86,086 of record JAVJIF010017179.1, on the reverse strand, counting down.
ACTTGACGCTCGAGCTCTTGAATCACCATTTGAAAGCTCCAAAACACCTTTGTTGAAGCTAATCACCTACTAATATCTTGGTTAAATATCTGAAACTAAATATCACAAGATTATTAGTAAACTATAATTACATGAGTTAATCATCATCAAAACTAGAGTGGAAGACATCTGGGCCAACAATCTCCCCTTTTTTGATGATGACAAAACTCATGGAGTTATATATGCATGGATTAAAGTTAAGCTTCAAAGAAGCTCCCCCTTAACTCATGCATAGTAATAAACAATAAGATATGCAATGAATGTTAAACATGAATATGCATAAACATGCATAAAACAATGAAATAATCATGCTCTTGATACAAAATTTTAAAATAAATTACTTCTCTCCCTTTTTAAAATAAACATGTTCTTAAATACCAATTGAAAATATAAACTCAAAATAACATGTTCTTTAAATAATTGCTCTTGATACCAATAAAAATTCCAATTGAAAGATAATCAATAAAAGCTCTTGATACCAATAATAAAATTTTAATAAAATTTCTTGATACCAATAAAACAAAACAATAAAATATATTCTTGATGCTAATATCCATGCTCTTGATACCATTATCAAGAAATATAAAACAAACTCTCTCGATACCAATATGAAATAAACTTTGATATAAACTTATAAATAAGCATGCATATATACTCAAATACTTCTCCCCCTTTTTGTCAATCATCAACAAAGGGGTTAAAGTAAACAATAAAACAATGTTCTCCCCCTTTTTGTCCGAAACAAAAATCAACAAGGGGTGAAATCAAATCAAAACATTATGATACCAATTGCAAAAAAAAATATCAATTTAGTACATCATGATACCAGTTGAAAATAAATAAAACATTTTGAAGAAACTAACAAGAATTTTGATATCAATTGAAAGATATAAACATATAGGTAATCTTGATACCAATTGTAAAAATAGTACTAATTGAAAATATTTTACACTTTTGATACCAATTTGAAAAACACCAATCTTTTTGATTAAACACTAAACTCATTTTACAATAGAGATACCAAATAGAGATTAATATCAATTTAATGTGTTTGATACCAATATTGAAAATGAAACATATACCAATTGAAAATAATGAAAACATGTACCAATTAAATAATTTTCATTAGGAGCGTATGATACCAAATAAAAATCAATATCATTTTTCATTCATTTTTCAACATGAAGTGTGGGAGTAGAATATCAAAGGTAAACAAAACCAATTGAAAGGTGAAATATGAATTTTCTCCCCTTTTATGAAATACCAAATAAAATGATGCATAAGCTTGTATAAGATACCAATTGAAAAATAATCAATTGAAATATAATAGACATTTAACGAATCAAGCATAGCATAACCAAAATTTGTGCTCCAAGATATAGAGATATAGTAAGCACAAATAAAACATATATATATATGTGTGTGTGTGTGTGTGTGTGTGTGTTTGTGTGTGTGTGTGTATGAAAAATTAAATACCAATTGAAATTGATACTATTTGAAGTGTAAGCATACATATATAAAAAATATGAGTATACAAGATAAATGAATGTCACTTGTGATACCAATTGAAAAGATACAATGATATTAATTGAAAACAAAATAAGATCAAGTGCATAACTCATACTTCCAACCACCCATTTCATGCACATGATTTAAATAGATTTTCAATAATAAGCATACAAGGCATGGTCGCCCAACCAGCCGCCCTTGGAAGGGTAGGGTTTTCAAAAATAAGTTTGAAAATAATATAACACGTTTGAAAACTCTACCAATTAAGAATATGAACTAGTTATATGAAAAATTTAAAAACTAGTACGAAATCCTTCAAGTAAGGAATAAAATAAAAATATATTTCATGAAAAACATGTAAGTCACACGATCATCAAACACTCAAAAACTATAAGGCACATATCATACTCATGAAAATAAAATCATGAGAAAACATTAAGTAAAGTGAGTGTAAAAGAGTTATGTGAAAAACACATCATCATGAAAATAGGCAATTAGCTCAATATGAAATTCCTTAAAACATGAAAAATAAAAAATCTAATTTTCATCAAAATAATTTAATCTTCAAGGCATATGTATGTCTTGTACAAACTAAAGTATACATACATATCCAAACATAAACGAGTCCACAAACGTATATGCATGAAGGCAAGTGGCTCAAGAATGTATATGTATAACTATTAGTTTAGACAAAATAGACATATACATGAAGTTTAAAACATAAAAACATGTCAAAAATATGGAATACAAGTCAAATATATGAATCATCAAAACTAGACTATACTAGTACATCTAATAAGTACAAATGAGCAATCAAGCACAAACATATAATAATCTATTTGTGGCTCACTAGTTGTATAAGTATATATCCAAGTTTTAATGAAAACTAACATCTAAACATGTAATCAAAACATGAAGCATAGAAATCAAAACAAAACTCATATGATCATTATGGTAAATGCACACGCCTTAGATCTATGATATACACAATAGCTAAAACAAATGTGAGAACACAAAGGTATAAGTCCATATTAAACATGGGTAATCTCAAATACTAATCATGTATGTCATAGGACTAATAAACATGGCATATGACATAATGAACATTAAAACATGACATGCTAAAAAATCAACAATATGAAAAGCATGTAAACATAATGAGGAGTTAGAGATCGGTACCAAAAACAATAGGGCACATCTCCATATCTCCAAACCATGATAGTCCTCCCACCAAACTCCCCTTCAAAGTGATGCATCCAAATAGTCCTCTTTAAGCTCGGAACGCATCCATCTCAAGGCACCATCACTCTCACGTCATGTGAGAGCCCACACCTACATCAAATAAAATAGGAGTGGTCTTTGGTACCCATACTCTTTTGGGTCCATGGGGGTTAGCACCTTTCCTAACCCAAACAAATTTATTTGCTAAATTTGAATCATGTATCTTATCAAAACAAAATTTAGTAAGGTGGCCCTTACGTCCACAATGTGTACAAGTGTACACATGAGCATACAAAGTGTTATGGGTGTGAACATGGGAAGCATGTGTATGCCGTGGTTTGTGTGCATGCATAGGAGGAACTTGTTTCATTCGAAACATAGATTCCAACCGTGAGTGGTTCATGGCACAATGGCTCAAAGTGGAGCCCAAACAATCAACACTCTTCTTAAGTATAGATATATCATTTTCAATTATAGAAGAAGAGGTGCATGCAATAGATACACTAGGTGGTGAAGCTATACTAGTATGGCAAACATGTGTATCAATATCAAATTTAAAGATTTATTTTTATTTAAGCAAACTTCTAAATCTTTTGAAATCAAATCATTTTGTTTTTCAAATAAATATTTTCTTTTACAATAAAATCAAGTTTTGAAGTTAAGATCTCATTTTTCTTCAAAACCTCATTGCAATCATTTTTATTTTTCAAAATTTCATTTTCTTTTAATACAAGTTCAAGTTGGGATTTCAAATAGTCTCTTTCATTTGAAATCTCATCCCGTTCTTGCAAAACAATATCAAGTTTAGAAGACAAATTTTTATTTTCTTCTTTTAAAGCAAAACTTTTCTTTTTCAAAAGATTGTGTCTTTCTAACAATTTTTCACAACCTATACCTAGTTCATAATTTGAAGTATGTGCATCCATACATTCATTGCAAGAAGAACTAGAACTATCATCTAGTTGAGTATCCGAATATACCTCAAGGGAGTCATTCCTTTGGACCATGAAGCATCGTTGGTCAGATTCCTCTCCACTAGATATCTCCATCTCATTGATTTGAGATTGTAACTCTGGAGATGTCAAGATGTTCCACATTGCAAAGGCGGAATCACAGTTAGAAACCATCATAAGATATTCTTTGTTAAGCGTGCTTCTAAGTGCCTCAAGGGCTTGTGCATTGGCCTCTATATGCTTTGCTATTACCAGGATAGGATTTCTTAGTAACGGCAAGGAAAACATGCAAGCCTAAGGTTTTTAGGTACATGGACATCCTAACCTTCCAAACAACAATGTTGGAAGTATCAAACATAGGTGGGGTCATGAAGTCCATGATTGTGTGTAAACAATATAAGTGTGCAAATACAAATCTAGATTAGCAAAACCAAGATCACACTCCTAGGTGGTTAAACCTAATATCAGGAGCGTAGGCTCTGATACCAATTGAAAATACACCTAGAGGGGGGGTGTGAATAGGTGTACGGCTAATCTATGAAAAATAATGCGAAAATTAAAAACTTAATACAACACACTTATTGTAACCAACAAGTGTAGCCGAATTCCCGTTGAAGGGCTCTGGACTAACTCCTTTGAATTCCTCTGAATAAGAGTTGAGGTGTTATATGAAGCTCTCTTGGTTAAACACAAGTGAGGCATACAAACAAACCAAGCATGTATATGATATGACAATATGAATCAATGCACAAATGTAAGAGAGAGAGAGTAAGAGAAAGTGGATCAAATGCAAACACCAAGATATTTTTCGAGGTTCGAGCACACAACTCTACGTCCCCGCCTTCACACAGAAGGATTTCCACTAACTCGTCCACACAGGACTTCCCACACGGGAACCTCTACTGAGGATTTAGGGCAATTACAATTGGGAGTACACAACTCCTCTCTCCAACAAATACAACCTCTACACTTAGAGGCAAGGTACAAAACAAATTACTTCTACACTTAGAGGGATAGGCACTTAGCCACACAAACAACAATCACCTCACACTTGAGGGATTCCAACACAATATCCACCTCTCACTAGAGGGAGCCAAATACCACTTCCACTATCACCTCACACTTGAGGGATACAACTCAATCACCTCTCACTATAGAGATATTACAATAATTGGAAGGTTTACAACTTGGTGATCACAAAGACCACAAACTAATTTTCTCACTAAAACAAAGATCCTGTAGATAGGATAGAAGATAAGCTCAAGTGTGAGAAATAAAGAGTTTGAAAATCAAAAACACAATAAAACTCTTGAGAAAACTTCTAAAATAAATATAAAGTGAAGGTAAAAAACAATCCCAAAGACTTCTCCTTTTCTTGATTTTTTTCAACCCTTTAAAAACAAATAAAGATGAATCATTTTGGCTTAAAACTCTTTTGAAAAGTTGTATTAAAACACTTAGGAAGATAAAAATTTTTGCTCTAAAAATTGTTATTGAAAACAACCAAGAAATGGAGTATTTATAACCCATTTCAAAATCTGCCCGTTGGCAGCTGAAAAGGGCCAGAATGCCCTTCCGGTCGACTGACCGGTCGACCGGCCAATGGTCAAAAATGTGACCGTTCAGCCCTTCGGTCGACCGCCCGGTCGACCGTGCTAGATCCAGAGAGCAACTGCTCTCTGGCCGGTCGACCGCTCGATCGACCCGGCCAAAGTGAACGGTCGACCGCCCGGTCGACCGGCCCAACCCTAGAGTGGGGTGACTTCAGTCGGTCGACCGCACGGTCGACCGGCCAAATCACTTGGCCTTTGTGCGCGTCTTGTGCACATCGGTCGACCGGTCCGGTCGACCGCCAGAGCCTGGCAGGGAAAATTTCAGGATTTAAAAACTAATCTTTTTAACTTCAATAAATCCCATAAAATCACATAAATTTCAAAAAAATCAGTTCTTGTATTAACTTTGAAATACAAATATGTGTGACAAAAATTCAACACATATTTCAAACTATTTAAACCATTTTTGTGTGATAGAAAATTTTCTTTAAACCAAATTCTGTATTTTCCAAAACTAAGATTTTTAAAATGGAAATCCGATTTTTTCAAAACACATGTAAATACAAAAACATGATATTTAAACAACTTTGAAGCATATAGTATATGGATAGAATCTAATATACATGAAAGGTATTATATCTATGTTTTTGACATTAAATCCAAAAATAGGTTTTGTATAAATACAAAACTCCAAACACATGAATAGTGTATCAAAATAAGTTTTTCTAAGTAGATGAAGTATAGATGTATATAGATCAAAATCTAATATACATTAAACCATGTAAACTTGTTTTGATTCTATCTATTCATGAAAAACTAAGATCGGTTAAACCGAAAATCAAAACCAATAAACATGAAACTTATAACAAGTTTGTGTGTGTTGTGAACTTGAGCATATCACACTATCTAATCTTTACAATGGATCTAAACTAAATTTTAAACTAAACAAATCGAAGCCTTCTTGTAGAACGCCGTCTCTAAGTTGACTCGATCCAAACGCGATCCAACGAGCTTGACTCCAACCGAGTGCTAGATGTGAACTTGACGCTCGAGCTCTTGAATCACCATTTAAAAGCTCCAAAACACCTTTGTTGAAGCTAATCACCTACTAATATCTTGGTTAAATATCTGAAACTAAATATCACAAGATTATTAGTAAACTATAACTACATGAGTTAATCATCATCAAAACTAGAATGGAAGGCCTCTGGGCCAACAAAGTCTTGCAACATCTCTTTCACCAAAAATGTCCAGCAAGCCCCCTAGCGTGTAATTCTTGTACTAAAAATTCTTTTAAGGAGGTGCGAGGATACAGAACATACGAGAACGGAATAGATACCCATCTTGTAAGAGAAAGCCATCAATCTCATAAGTCAAACTATCTCTTAAGACAATGTATATCTTTTCAAAATCAGGAGATGACTCATATGTGTCTTTGATCTTCTCAAAACCAACCCACTTCAGTACTCATGAAAGAAAGTAAGGCGCGACGATGACTAAGGCGCTGTTTTTATTTTAAGGAAGTGGGCAGAAGTAAGGAAATGGGAAGTGTCATTTCTCATTTCCCTATCTATCCAAACACTGGAAAAAAGAAAATGAGAAAACCCCTTTTCCTTTTCTTTTTTTCCTTTTTACACAACCATTTACTCACTTCACGAGTGCTACAATTAATTTTGTGATCATCTAAATCTCATGTATAATAAGGTGTAGCTCAAAACAGTTAATTTTGTGATCATATAAATCTCACTTGCATTTGAATTACAATTTAATTTTTATTTTTATTAATTTTTATTTTAATATTATTTTGCAGGCATTTTTTTGGTCAACTTTTTCACTTTCACTTTCACATTACGGTCCAAACACCGAAAAAGACATAACATTTTTCAAACCACACTTCCCAGCAACATTCAAATACCGGAAAACTCACTAACCAGTTCCCAAGTTCTAAAGGGTACTATCACTACTTCCTTACTTTTAACTTCCTCACTTCCACCCCTAGCCAAACAGCCCCTAAATGCATCAATGATCCTATTTTCGACCCCGATTTTATGCTTGAGGACATAGGTGTAATCTTAAAGGAACTCTACCCACCTACCATGCCTCGAATTTAATTTCTTTAGGGAATTGAGAAATTTAAGAGCTTCATGGTCTGAATAAATAACGAATTCTTGCAGTAATAAGTAATGGCACCAGTAACGTAGAGCTTGAACTACCACATAGAACTCATTACCATAGGTGGAATACCGTTGCCGAGTATCATTTAACTTTTCGCTAAAATAGGGAACGAGGTACTTTTCTTGACTCAAAACGCCACCTATTCTAATGCCTGAGGTCTCACAAGTAATTTCGAAAGCTTTTGAGAAATCTGAAAATCTCATAACAGGAGCTTTTGTCATCCTCTTCTTGATTTTTCGAAACGCCTTAGCAGCAGCTTTAGTCTATCTGAATTCCCCTTATTTCAAATAGTCGGTAATCGGGGCCATAATGGTATTAAAATTTTGAATAAAACGTCTGTAGAAAGTTGCTAACCCATGAAAACTCCTCACTTCTCGGATGTTACATGGTTTTGACCATTCCACAATAGCTTTAGTTTTATTGGGATTTGTAGAGACACCTTGTGAATAAACAACTCCTAAGAAGATGATTTGGTCTGTAAGAAAGGTACATTTATTAGGGTTTACATATTAACTTTCCTTTCTCAAAGCTACACAGATCTGCAAAGATGGTCCAAATGTTGCTCTGTCGATTTGCTATAAATGAGGATGTCATCAAAATATACGACTACAAACTTTTCAATAAAGGTTATAATACTTGTGTCATTACTCCCATAAAGATGCTTAGAGCTTAGACAAGCTAAACGGCATAACCATCCATTCATACAACCCATCTATCGTCTTAAAGACTGTTTTTCATTCATCTCTCGGGTGAATTCGAATTTGATGGTAACCACTCTTTAAATCTATTTTTTGAAAAGATAGTGGCACTGGACATCATGTCAAGCAAATCATCCAGCCTTGGAATGGGAAAACGGTATTTTATCGTTATTTTGTTGATAGCACAGCTATCCACACACATCGCCATGTTCCATCTTTCTTTGGCGTCAACAGTGCGGGACCGCGCAAGGGCTCAAACTCTCTCGTATGAATCCTCTATTCAACAACTTTTCAACTTGCCTTTTTAATTCGACATGTTCCATCGAGTTCATCCGGTAGTGTGTCAAGTTGGCAGAATGGCTCCCATTACTAAATCAATTGCATGCTGAATGTTCCACATCGGTGGCAATTGATCCGGGAGATTTTTGGGAATCACATCAGCAAAATCTGTGATAATAGGGGCCACTGTAGGAAGATCGTCTCATGAGATTCTTTCACGACTTCTCGAGCAACCAAACGATGATTTGTGCCCCACTAATCACTTCCTTTTCAATTTCTTTAGGACCGATTAAGTTGAGGTTCTTCTCATTTCTCGTGTCCACTGACATCTCCTCTTGTTTAGATTTTAGTTAACTTGAAATTAGTTTGATCTGTTGCCCTTCATAGTTGAAGATACAAATGTTGGACTTTTCCCATAAGGTGACATCCATATCAAACAATCAAGGCCGACCAAGAATCACATGTCTTGCATTCATGGTTATCACATCACACTAAATTTTATCCTTGTATGTGGCAAATTGCGCAGGTACAAGACATCGTTCGTTCACCTCTATCGATGCTGCGTTAACCCAGGTAACTTTATATGGGCTAGGGTGAGGGACCGTCTTCAATCCTATTTTCGAAATCAAATTGGATGACGCAGAATTTATACAACTTCCACTATCAACAATGATTTTACAATTTTTTTCATCAATCATTATCCATGTGTGCAAGATCGAGGTTCTTCGCTAGTCATCTGCATCTTTAGATTGAGCGAGGGTACATCGAACGACAACACCTCCCCTGATAGTACTAAGAACTTCCTCGTGTTCCATATCATCCTCAGAATCACTACTCGCGTTCCCTATGAATACAATATGTTTTTGAAATTCGTCCTGCACTTCATCTGATTGATTATCCAGAAAGAGAGTTCTAAATTCACTTGAGCAGAGCTTCTCTACATGCCCATAACCTTGACATTTAAAGCATTGAGTGTGGGAGTTGGCTAGTGCCACACTCTCGATTAGGCCTTTACCCTTGAGATCTCCTGTCAGGGCCGAACTGTTAGGATTGGGTTTGATCTGGGACTATCCAGAGGTGATTCTTACGTCCTGCCTCTTATAATTTGAACCTCGTTGATAGTAAGATCATCACGAAGGCCACACCTAAACTAGAGAGGATTACCATGGGAGATTCATCAACAGACTCACTGCACCGGGTCAAAAAGTTATCAAACTTCTCAATGTCTTCAACAGCAGAGTGAGTTCCTTGTCCTTGTGTAAGGATACTCCATTTGTGTATTGTTCCTGAAAAGTAAGTGGGAGGTACTTCTGACTCAATTTGACCTTCATCTCATCCTAAATTCGGATCACTTCTTGTCTCCTTAACGCTATCAGCCTTTCAATATTTGATCAATATTGTCCCGCTTGTCCCACCAGCTTCATAGCAGGAAAACGGACTCGCCGTTCTTGGGACATATCATACCACTTAAAATAACGCTCTAGACTTATCGCCCAATCAAGGTAATATTGTGGGTCTAAGTGGCCGTTAAAGTTCGATACGTCCACTTTAATGTTCTTCAGGTATTGTTAGTCCTCATCGTATCGCTTGTAATTCTTTTGATTCTGTCCTCTCGGCGTTGGTTAAGTTGACGCTCTTCATTACGACTTCCATCATAACGTTCAACTCTAACCTATCTATTCTCTGAACTAAGGTGTTCATTTGGGCCTTAATTTCCTAAAGGGCTTTGAGAATTTCAGGAGTAAGGTGATCTGTTGGTGAGGTAATACCAGACGAAGAAGCATTGAGATTCATGTATGTATTGGGTTTTTCTAGGTTGTAGACTCTGCCACTACGAGTATGCATACACAACTATTTTTTTCTATTTTCTAAATGTTGAATATATGATTTTTTTTTTAATATGATAACGAATGCAATCTATTATTTTCTATATGCAACTAACGAACTCTAATGCAATCGTGCAAGATGATGTAAAAAATGTAGAGAATGAGCAGTAATTCAGTGAAGTAATGCGCAAAATGAAGGTATGAATTTGCCAGCAAGTTCAAAAGTTTAAAATAGAAACTATGATGTAATAATTTTGTAATATAGACTCAAAATTTTGTAAATATTAATTATATGCAAATATTTTGATGTCCACTGTATTTTAGTAGTCTCTAAATTAATACTAAGATATTAAAAATAAAAGCTAAACAGATGCACACACTCACTATTTATGAACGACAGATAGCAGTATGATGACAAAATTATAGTGGTTCCAAAATTTTAATTCAAAAAAATTGTACGTGAGTTCTGTTAAGCCTACTGATTACACTTGTTGTTGATGAGGCACTCTGCAGTTGTGGCGAGTGAGGGAGTTTGCTCAGCACTGGATTGTCTGTGTTGATCAGTTGTGATCTCAGGCAGTAGCACCACGAAGGGGATGATGTGTGTGTTTGTAGTTGTCAATTGAGTCTCGGACCATCAAGGCAAGGGAGGAAGTGGGTGATCTGCTCGCAAGCCCACAAATCACCCAAATCAAGCTAAATCAGATCTGTTGATCATCAATTTGTAGTTGCCAATGGAGTCTCGGACCATCAAGGCAATGGAGGAAGTGGGTGATCTGCTTGTGCTGGTCGAACAAGAGATCAGAGGCGGAGGACGACCCTGAGATCACGTTGATGTGGATCTGGCGAAGAGGTCTGCCGACCCCGAGATTGTTTCGGACTGATGTGTTTGCTGATCAGATGGCAATCGTCGATCAGGACCTGGATTCGTCGACACTGGTGGTGGCGTCATCGATCTCCGGTGGTGGCGTCGCAAGGTGTTGGCGACAGAGGCGGAGGAATTTTGTGGATTTGACGAGATCTGATCTCTATGATCGGGTGTCGATCTGATCTCTCATGGATGATGACGAGGTCGAAACAGATGCCGCGAAGTGGAGATGAAGATCTCATTGATCGAAGTCTTCTGTGCAACCGGGAGGAGAAGAGGGCGGTGATGAGGATGTGAATGGTGGCGGCGGGCTTTTGAGTAGGGGAAAGAAAAGGGTTCTGCTGATAGGAGAGGAGGGAGTGGGTTCTGCTGATACCAAGGGAGGGGAGCAGACCTCGCAAGAGTCGTCGGAGAGGGAAAATCGACGAGACGAAAAGGAAGAAGAGAATGCTCGCTTTGAGAGGAGAAGGGGGCGGTGAGAAATAAGGTTTTGATTTTCCCTCTCGTTTTTTTTTCGGCGCTAATTAGGGGGAGGAGGAGGGGGAGAGAGAAAAGTAGGATTCTAATTTTGGAGTAGAAACTTTTGTGGATTTGTATTTTGAAAGAAATATTTTTGTGAATTTGTGTTTTGAAAGAAATCAGAATTAAAGCTTTGGTATCAAGATGATAGGGAACCAATGAGATTTTCTCTCTAGGATTTCTCATGCAAAGCACACAAGTTATAAAGTTTTTCAAAAGCAATTTTTTAATTCATCTAAAATCGCTAAATTCAATACCAGTTTTGACCTTAAATAGGCTTACATCAACGGAGATATCCCATCACAAACTGATATGCGACTAAAAGAAATTATTAAAAATAAGTAAATAAAGTTACAATTAAAAGTAAATAATTACGATAAGCAGCCCAATGTAGTTTGAATCTCCAAACTCTAATCTAACCAAATTGAAAGAGTGCGATGACGCCTCCTGTATTGAATCGCAATCCTAGAGAGATGCCCTTGTCATTCCTAAAATATTTCTTGCCATATAAACTAGTGTTACTGCAGCAAGTTAGCTTAATTTCGTTAGCTTTGACTCAGTGATAGACGCCTCTGTGAGTCTGTGACCTGACTTCTGATTTAGATCCAGCTCATGATGGAGACTCCAGAGTTTACTTTCTTCTTTTTAATTTTGTTTGATTCTCTTTTCTGTTACTTAGTTTTGGTAAGAGATGGAAGCAGCTGCTTAATAAATCATTTGACTTTTAGTAAGGTAATATATCAAGTGCCATTGTGCCAACAGCTTGGCATTTGTCTCTTCTCCCAAGCATAACCAGAACGTAGTTATGTGGTATCTCTCTCTTGTACTTTTCCAATCATGCATTATCAAATGAAGATACCTACTCTTTTGTGTTGCGATAACACTCTTGTACTCTAATTGCATTAGTTTTAATGATGTCACCTAAGAGCATCTATAACTGTTTATAAGCACGATTTGCTCTCCATGCTCTTAGACAACACAATCCAATTCGCGAAATTAGGATATGGACTCAATCGGTACTCCATCTCTGCCATGCTTTGATCTCCTCAAATCTCCCAAGCCGGGGACGGAAGAATGGGAGATCCTCTGCCAGAGTGTCCGTGCCGCAATGGAGGAGCACGGCTGCATTCTGGTGAAGTATGACCGCATCACCGAAGAAGAGAGGAAGGACACCGTTGCTGCCATGCAGACTCTCTTCGATCTCCCTGCCGAGACAAAGTGCAAGAATGCCAGCCTCAGTCCATACTTCACCTATCTAGCCCCTAATGAAACAGTCCCATACTATGAAACAATGTCAGTCATGAATGCATGCTTGCCTGAAAAGGCTCAGGCCTTCACTGAGCTCATGTGGCCTAATGGAAATGAGAAATTCTGGTAACAGCTTCGGCAAAATTTGTACGTGTGTTCTAGGTTGCTATGTTCAGATTTTTCTTATGTGTTTTGTTTTCCATCACATAGCCGAACACTAACATCAACGAGCATGAAACTCCTGGCCCTGGCTCGGATGATAACCGATGTTATCGTCAGTGGTTACGGCGTGGATGGAGGTAAAGACTTGCATTTTGCAAGCATGAAGGCCCTCAGCCGGATGACGAAGTACTCGGCTCCGGCCAAGGGTGAGCCTGCAGTTGGCCTCCCCCCACATATTGATGCGAGCTTCCTCACAATACTATGTCAAAATGAAGTTGATGGGCTCATGCTGAAGTCTAGAAAAGGGGAGTGGATGCAAGTGAGGCCTGGCCAGGGCTCTTTTGTTGTTTTTGTTGGACAAGCACTGAAGGTCAGTACTTTTATTGGATCGTCTTGCTTTGAACTTGTGGTCTCTTTAACCGTTTTAAATCTTAAAACGGGATGTAGGCTTGGAGCAACGGAAGACTGTACGCGCCCCCTCCACAAGGTTACGCTCAGCGGTGACAAGGACAGGTACACATTCGGGTTGTTCTTCTTGCCGAGAGAGGACCAAATCGTTGAGACTCCTGGCGAGCTCATCGACAACGAGCACCCGGCTCTTTTCAGGCCATTCATGTACAAGGATTTCCTTGAGCACTCCTTTGTCACACACTCTGTTGAGGGCACACTGGAAGGCTTTGCAGGCATTTGATCTGAAAACTTGTTTGATAATAATAAGGAATGGTTGGTTATCTCTGGGTTGTGTTTTAGGTGTGCAATCTAGTATGTGAGTGAAATATGTAATTAACAACACTGTTTCAACAAGAGTATAGTACATTGTTTTAAATAATTGACGAGTATACAGCCGACGCTAATAACAATTAGGTTTTGTGAAGTCCATCTTTAAGAAGGATAGAAAGCCACATCTTTTGTTTGTCCCTCTCCTCGAGCGAGGCTTGGCCATGCGTCCGTGTCGAAGCCTGACTCCTCTTTTTTAATTTCACATTGTTTTTCCCAAGGGACTCACAATTTTCTTTTTCAAGTTACAAAATAAAAGAAAAGAAAAACTAACAATACTGTTTTTTTGAGACAGTCTTCTTAAAAGGGAGGAAAAAAAGAGAGAAAGCATTGTAACTCGGGTTTAGATCCTCTTATCTTCAGTAGAAGCAGTGATTCAGTCGTCTTTTCATCTCAACATTTTTCATTCTGTTTTAGTCGCTAGCTGTGAAAGACTCTGAGCCGGCGGTGGCGTGGCACAATTTGCGCCACATAACTGGGTAATTTTCATAAAGATTCTGCTTTTGGGGGAAAAAAACTTAAATTACTAAAAAAAAATCCTGCTTTTAAAAAATGACAGTTTTTCTTGGGATGAGGTTTATATTCTCTGTCATTATTTTTTCTCTCATTATTCTCTCTCTCTCAAAGTCCCGTCGGCGCGTTCAGATCTGAATTTCGAATTTGCAAACAACCTCGATCTCAGAAAAGCGAGATCAGATCTTGATTTCGAGTTCGTAGACATCCTCGATCACAGTTTTCATCTATCAGATCTCTCTATCTCGATCAGTTATCTCCCTGTATCAGATCTCTCTCGCCTTTTCATTTTTTATGTCAAGCCTAAATCATAATTCATATCCACCACCTCATCTCGCTGCCAGCCTCACCCACTTTCTCCCAGCTAAATATAAATCAGGTCTCTTCAAGTGCAACATTATCAACGAACAATACAAATGCAGTAAGAGAGAGAATTTTGGATACTAAGACAGAGGTTATTTTTTATATAGATTTATGTATTATTTATGTTATTGTTGTTCGCAATACTGAAAAAATTATTATGTTTATATTGTGACTGTAACGTGCATTCGCAATCACAAGATTTATATGAAGAATGCGACCTTGTCTGCTGTTCTCATCAACAATTTTTAACTTTTTCTGTAGTAATAATGCGACCTTAATTGCAGTCCTAAAGTAATATGAATACTTCTTTATTAATTTTTTTATACACAGATATTATTTTTTTAGGAAATGCGACTAAACTCGCAGTTATCAATGAAACAATTTCAAATTATTATAAACTGCGATCTTAGTCTGAGTCCTTAATTATATTAGGTTTGCGACCTTAATCGCAGTTCTTTATTAGATTAATGTTGCGTTCTTAGTAACAGTCATATTTTTTTATTAGTACTGCAAGCTGAGTCGAAGTCCTTCCTTATTTCTGTCCTTTAATCCAATAATTTTTGCATTTTTTATAAACAAAGTGAATTTATTTTTTTTGTAGGAAATAAATTTGCATGGTGATATGTCTGAATGCGAAATGAATTCCTAGAACAGTAACAATAAGTATTACAGGTGACTGTTGAGATTTCAAAGATTTGATTAAAAAACAATTAAATATTTAATTGAAACATTTATGACGGAAGAACCTCAAGACTCTTTGTCCAGAATTTTATGAAATGAATTACAAATTAACTTTTATTGACTTTTTTCTTTTTAGAAATTTTTAATTTTACTATATTGCATTACTTTAATTTATCCCTATGAATTTTACTATTATTTAGGAAGGATTATGACAAAAGTAGCAGTAACATAGTAGACATGATTTTAATGACTGCAACTAGGATCGCAGTCGTAATATGGAATTGAAAGTTGTATTATATAAAAATTACGATCATAATCACAGTGCTAATCTAATTTGATAATCTGAATGTATGTGTACTGCGACTTAGGTCGCAGTTTAAATGTACAATGAGAACTAAGCATTTTTAGTATATAATGCTATCATAGTCGCAGTTCATTTAAAATGGTAAGAGTTATAGTACACTATGACTATCAATATTTGTAGTAAATGAATATATTTATCATCAAATTATTACGTAAATTATACAACGCATAAATGAGGAATGTGACCATGGTCGCAATCTTTATAAAACTACTTTTTTAAAGTTTTTGCGAACATTGCAATAAAAAGTATGAAAGTTACATACTTGTACATGTACTTGAAAAACATTTTCAAAAAAAAAATTCTATTTATAACATATTATATGATCAGAAAGAGACCTTACAAAAATGAACATTAAAGCTCTAAAAAAGAAGAGAAAATAAGTGATTATCAAAAAACAGAAAATGTTAGTGCTCGTCATCACTATCATAATTAAAATTCTTTTTTATTCTCCTCATCTTCCTCTTCCTGCTCGCTTTCCTCTTCTTCTCTCTCGTCGACCTCCTCACTCTCCTTTTCGCTCTTCTCCTCTTTTGAATTGTATTTTGATTCGTCGATAAACTCTCAGAATGGGTCGTCTGTATCAAGTTATTTCTCTGATCTGTGTCGAGACGAACCTCCAGAGGACATGCTGGGAGAAAGCGTGTCTTTAACATCAGAGGACATACTTTTATTAGGAATGTCTTCGTCAAGTGTGAAAGTACACCTAGAGGGGGGTGAATAGGTGTAAGGCTAATCTAATGACAAATGATGCGGAATTAAAACTAATTGTAACACACTTAGTGTAACCAAAGAGTGTAGCCGAATTTCCGGTGAAGGGCTCTGGACTAACTCCTCTAAATTCTTCTAAATAAGAGTTGAGGTGCTATATAAAGCTCTCTTGGTTTAACAAAAGTATGGCACACAATCAAACCCAAGCCTATATATGATATGAACAATATGATGCAATGCACAATATAAGAGAGAGAGAGTTAGAGATAGTGGATCAAACGCAAACACAAAGATATTTTTTGAGGTTCGAGCACCCAGCTCTACGTCCCCGTCTTCACACAGAAGAATTTTCACTAACTCGTCCACACAGGACTTTGTTGGCCCAATGGCCTTCCACTCTAGTTTTGATGATGATCAACTCATGTAGTTATGTTTACTAATATTCTTGTGTTTCTAAGTTTCAGATCATTAACAGGATATTAGGTTGGTGATTAGCTTCAACAAGATGATTAGAAGCTATTCATGATGATTCCGGTGCCAAAGCTTAAAGATCATACCTTTGCACTTGGAGAATCACGGAGTTTGGACCGAGTCTACTTGAAGATGAAGATCGTCAAGAAGACTTAGGTATCTAGTTTAGAGTTTGTGTTTTAGATCCATATTTGTAAAGCTTAGTTTAGTTGATATGCTCAAGTGCACAAAACACACACGTTTCATGATTTGGTTTTTGGTTTTCATGAATAATAGATCAAAACAAGTTTACCTTATACCTATGTATATTAGATATGTTCTAGATATACATACATGCTTTAAACTTGCTAGACAAACTTATTTTGACTATCCTATTCATGTTTTGGAAAATTCTAGTTTGATAAAATACAAGTTTTGTTTTTGATAAAATTGGCAAGACACAAAAATGAATTGATATGATTGATATATGTCTTGAAATTTTTATCACAAGTTTGGTTATCAAAGTAAAATGATAAAAAAAGTTTTAGAAAAACATATTTTTAGAAAAACAGTTTTTATTGTGATTAAAACTATTTTTTAGATTTACTGTGAATTTATGGGATTTTTATTGAGTGAAAAGATCTATTTTCAAATCCCGGATCTGTGCAGACCTGAGGACTGGCTGACAGGCCAAGTCGGTCGACCGGACCGGTCGACCGCACCATAGGCCGGTCGACCGGGACGGTCGACCGACGTGCACAAGTCTGTGCACGTTTTGGAGTCTCTGGGACGGTCGACCGGGCCGGTCGACCGAGATGAGAGTTCTGCTCTCAGGATGTTTCGGTCGACCGGGCCGGTCGACCGCTATTGCCCAACGGTCACATTTTTGACCGTTGGCGGTCGACCGGACCGGTCGACCGGCAGTCTGTCAGACTGCCAACTCAGCCTAACGGCTAGTTTTGTATAGGGGCTATATAAACCCCATCTCTTTGGGGATTTTGGCCAAGTTTTTTAAGAGAAAAATTTTCAGTTTTCTGAAGTGTTTAAAAGAGTTTTCAAAAGAGTTTTAAGTGCAAAAACTTCTCATCTTTATTGTTTTAGGGTTTTTGGAAAATCAAAGAAAAATAGGTTTTTGGGATTTTTGCTTAGATCTTCAATTCTATCATATTGCAAGTATTTTCCTAAAGATTTTTCTTTGTTGCTTGTTTCCAAAAACACTTGTTTTCCACACTTGAGCTATCTTCTATCCTAAACTATTAGGATCTTGTTTTTGTGGAAAAAGATAAGAGAAAAAGAAAAAGAGAAGTGTTTGAGGTTGTTTGTTGTAAACCTCATTGTTGTAAACCCTCCTTCATTTGTTGTATCCCTCTTCGGTAGAGGTGATCGGAGTGGTATTGGTTGTGAGCCTCTTAGGTAGAGGTGGAGTTTGGTTGTGAGCCTCTTCGGTAGAGGTGTGTGGATTGGTTGTTGTATTGGCTACGGGCCTAACCCCTCGGTTGTGAGGAGGTTGTTGTTGAGAGAGGAGTTTGGTACTCCTAGTGTTGTAAGAAATCCTCTTCGGTAGAGGTTCCCTCGGTGGGAGTTGAGATAGTGGAAATCCTACACGGTGGTGTAGGCGGGGATGTAGAGCAAGGTGCTCGAACCTCGAAACAAATCTCGTTGTTTGCGATTGCTCCCATTGTCTCTCTAACTCTCTCTCATTTATATTGTGCAAAGCATCATACTTCATATCATCATATCATATTTGCTTGTGTTGAGCATAACTCATATTGCCATATCATATTGCTTGTGTGTGCACATATTTCATATTGCTTGGATTGCTTGTGTGCGTGTGCCTAACTTGTACTCATCCAACAAGAGCTTCACATAGCGCCTCAACCCATTTCAAGGGGAATCAAGGGGAGTTAGTCCAGAGCCTCGCAAGGGGAATTCGGCTACACTTGTTGTATCGTATTAGTTTGTGCATAATTTGCATTAGCTTCCGCATTTAGCGCACTTAGTTTGCATTAAGTTTCTAGATTAGCAATTACACCTATTCACCCCCCCCTCTAGGTGTTTTTCAATTGGTATCAGAGCTAGTGCTCCTGATACTTAGGCTTAACATCCTAGGAGTGATCCATTTGCTTGCTAATCTTCATTTGCATTTACTTGTTTGCACACATTTAGTTTATACCATGGACTTCATGACCCCACCTAGCTATGATCCTTCCAACATTGATATTTGGAAGTATAGGATGTCCATGTACCTAAAGACCCTAGGTTTGCATATTTTCCTTGCCGCCACCAAGAGATGCTATCTTGGTGATTGCAATCATATAGGGGCCAATGCACAAGCCCTTGAGGCTATTAGAAGCACTTTATCAAAAGAATATCTTTTACGTGTTTCTAATCTTGATTCCGCCTTTGCAGTGTGGAACAAGTTATCAACAACCACCAACACCTCCAAGCTTCAAGTCCAAATCCAACAAGAAGAGGAATCTAGTGGAGAATCCAACTCTATATGCTACATGGTCCAAGGGAATGACTCCCTTGAGGTACACTCGGAAACTCCATTAGATAGTGATGATGATGCTAGTTCTTCAAGAAATGATATTGTTGATCCACATGCTTTGAATGAAGAACTTTCAATTGTTTGTGAGAATTAATTGAGAAGTATAAGATTTTGAAAAAGAAAAGTCTAGGAATAGAAAAAGAAAATAAGTGTTTGAATTCTAGACTTAATATTGCTTTGCAAGAGAAGAGGAGATCTCTAATGATAGGGATTCATTAAGATCTCAACTTAATCTTGTATTAAAAGAAAATGAATTTTTGAAAATAAAAATGATTGTGAAAACCTTTTAAAGAAGAATGAAAACTTGTCTTCTAAAATTGATTTTGTTTTAAAAGAGAATGTTGCTTTGAAAACAAAATTATTTCTATTTCAAATGACTTGAATGCTTGTTTAGAGAAAAATAATGTTTTACATAATAAGATTGATTCTCATGTTTGTCATGCTAGGGTAGTTTCACCTAAATCACCCATTGCATGTTCCACTTCTTCTATGCTTGAGAATGATATAAATTTGTTAAAGAAGAAGGTTGATTGTTTGGGCTCCACTATGAGCCAATGTGCCTTGAACCACAATCGGTTGGAAACCTTGGTTCGAAAGAAACAAGTTCCATCTTCTATGCATGCACACCCTTCACGGCATACACATGCTTCACACGGACACCATCAACACAAGTATGGTCATGTGTACACATGTACACATTGTGGCCGAAAAGGCCATCTTGCTAAATTTTGCTATGATCGTTTACATGTTGAAAATTTAGCCAAGAAGTTTGTTTGGGTTAGAGAAGGTACTAACCCCCATGGACCCAATAAGAGATGGGTACCAAAGACCACCCCTCCTTTGTTTAATGTAGGTGTGGGCTCTCACATGACGTGAGAGTGATAGCACCTTGGAGTGGATGCGTTCCGGACTTAAAGGAAATCTATTGGATGCATCACTTTCAAGGGAAGATTTGGTGGAGATGACCACCATGTTTTGAAGACAAGGAGAGTTGCTTCTTCGGTTTTGGTAACAATCCTTTACTCCCATTTATTGTTTACATGCTTTTCATGTTCATAGTTTATAGCATGTTTTTATTGTCATTGGATTAGTATGTTCATTCCATGTTTATTAGATCCTTGACATACATGTATAGTATTTGAGACACACATGCTTATATGATCCCATACTTAGTGTTCTCACTTATGTTTAAGCTATAATGTACATCATGAATCTAATACATGTGAATTTACATAGTAGTCATGTTTTAGGTTTATCATGATGATTTTTATATGTGTTTTTGATGCTTCATGTTTTGAATATATGTTTAAGTGTTAGTTTTCATTAAGACTAGTTACATACTTGTACATAGGATGGGCTACAAATAAATCTATATATAGTTGGAATTGAATGCTTATTTGAACCCATTAGATGTGCTAGTATAGTCTAGTTTTGATGATTCATACATTTTAAACTTGTATTCCCATTTTTGAATATGTTTTGATTTATATGAGTTTTGATTTCATGTATATGTTTATTTTTCCAAACTTGAAGATATACATGTATACCCCTTGAGTCATTTGCCTTTCATGCAAATCTATATTTGGACTCAATTGTGTTTAGGGATATGTATGTATACTTCATGTTTGACAATTCATACATATACCTTGAAATGAAATTTGTTGTGATGAAAATTTAGTTTTTCATGTTTCATGTATTTATGTTTAACTTCATGTATATGTCTATCTAGTTCAAACTAATCTTATACATATACATCTTTTGAGCCACGTGCCTTCATGAATATACATTTAGTGGACTCGTTGAGTTTTGGATATGTATGTATATTTTAGCTTGTATTAGACATACATAAGCCTTGAAGATTAAATAAGTAGTTTTATATGATTTTTCATGTTTTTGATGGAATTATGTTTTAAGGAATAATTGAGCTTAATGAAATATTTTTCATGATTATGATCTTCACATATTATTTGTACACTCATATCTATTGCTCATGTTTTGTTTCTCATGAGTTATGCTTTATTGGTTAGAGTGATGATTATCATGTGAACTTCATTTTTGTTTTATTCCTTGCTTGAAGGATTTCGTGCTAGTTAACAAGTTTTCCATTTAACTAGTTGCGGTGTTCTTCATTTTGGTAGTGATTTTCAAACAAAACTATATTTTCAAATCTATTTTTGAAAACCCCTACCATCCAAGGGCGGTAGGATGGGAGATCATGTTCATGTATGCCCTAAATTGAAAATCTTTAAAACTTGAATTATGATTGGGTGGTAGAGAATATGATGTATACACTTGAACTTATTGTTATGTCAATTGGTATCATTGAACTATTTCAATTGGTATCATTTTGATCTTCTTGTATACTCATATATGTTTTGTATGTATGTATGCTTTAAATTCCAAGTATATCAATTTCTATTGGTATCTATTTTTCATACATATATATGCTTGTGTTTATGCTAGTGCTTGAGTTTCAATTTTGTTTAAATTGATTACTTTAAATTGTTATCAAGACTATGCATGTCTTTAGTTTGTTTTTCATAAAGGGGGAGAAAATTTGATTTTGTATTTCAATTGGTATTTGTACTCCAACTCTTTATGATTAAAAATTGTTTATATATTTTCAAAATGAAATATATTCTTACAATTGGTATCTCAAAATGTTGTTTAAAGAAAATATTCAAAATTTGATTTGTATTTCCTATATGCAAGGAGAGCTTAACATCTCTCTTACATATAGATTCATGTTGAGTATATTATAAATTGAGGAGCTTGACAACTCTTCTTTATATGATATACGTGTGTAGGGGGAGCTTCACATCTCCTCTTATGCATTACATAATATGTGTTATGTGAATTGGGGCTTGTCATCCCTTCTTCATGTAATGCATATGTGTAGGGAAGCTAACTTAGCGTCTTCCTCTTCATGAATGTATATAGCATATAACATATATTGATTCTTGTTTATTGGTATCAAGATACTTCATTGACATATTTTTAATTGATATCATGTTTGTAGTCACCCCTTATTGACTTTGTTTTTTTGTTTTAGTCAAAAAGGGGGAGAACATTGTTTGCATTGTTTTGATTAATAAAAAGGGGGAGAAAGATTTTTACCCCTCATTTTATCTATGGTTTTGATTGTTTACCCCTTTGTTGATGATTGACAAAAAGGGGGAGAATTATTTGAGAGTTTAACATGCATATATAAAACTCAAATTACTTCTATGCATGATTGGTACATGTTTTGTTTTATATGCATGCTTATGTTTTATATGCATATATTATGTTTTAATCTCAAGAATATTAAGTTTAATTGATATATAGAGTTTGCTTTGTAATTGGTATCTAGAGCTTATTTTGTTTTGAATATTCCATTTGATATCTAGAACCATTTATTGTTTATGCATACGCATGTTTCATGTTTAACATTCATTGCATATATTTATTGTTTATCCCTATGCATGAGTTAAGGGGGAGCTTCCTTGAAGCTTATCTTTAATCCATGCATATATAACTCCATGAGTTTTGTCATCATCAAAAAGGGGGAGATTGTTGGCCCAATGGCCTTCCACTCTAGTTTTGATGATGATCAACTCATGTAGTTATGTTTACTAATATTCTTGTGTTTCTAAGTTTCAGATCATTAACAGGATATTAGGTTGGTGATTAGCTTCAACAAGATGATTAGAAGCTATTCATGATGATTCCGGTGCCAAAGCTTAAAGATCATACCTTTGCACTTGGAGAATCACGGAGTTTGGACCGAGTCTACTTGAAGATGAAGATCGTCAAGAAGACTTAGGTATCTAGTTTAGAGTTTGTGTTTTAGATCCATATTTGTAAAGCTTAGTTTTGTTGATATGCTCAAGTGCACAAAACACACACGTTTCATGATTTGGTTTTTGGTTTTCATGAATAATAGATCAAAACAAGTTTACCTTATACCTATGTATATTAGATATGTTCTAGATATACATACATGCTTTAAACTTGCTAGACAAACTTATTTTGACTATCCTATTCATGTTTTGGAAAATTCTAGTTTGATAAAATACAAGTTTTGTTTTTGATAAAATTGGCAAGACACAAAAATGAATTGATATGATTGATATATGTCTTGAAATTTTTATCACAAGTTTGGTTATCAAAGTAAAATGATAAAAAAAGTTTTAGAAAAATATATTTTTAGAAAAACAGTTTTTATTGTGATTAAAACTATTTTTTAGATTTACTGTGAATTTATGGGATTTTTATTGAGTGAAAAGACCTATTTTCAAATCCCGGATCTGTGCAGACCTGAGGACTGGCTGACAGGCCAAGTCGGTCGACCGGACCGGTCGACCGCACCATAGGCCGGTCGACCGGGACGGTCGACCGACGTGCACAAGTCTGTGCACGTTTTGGAGTCTCTGGGACGGTCGACCGGGCCGGTCGACCGAGATGAGAGTTCTGCTCTCAGGATGTTTCGGTCGACCGGGCCGGTCGACCGCTATTGCCCAACGGTCACATTTTTGACCGTTGGCGGTCGACCGGACCGGTCGACCGGCAGTCTGTCAGACTGCCAACTCAGCCTAACGGCTAGTTTTGTATAGGGGCTATATAAACCCCATCTCTTTGGGGATTTTGGCCAAGTTTTTTAAGAGAAAAATTTTCAGTTTTCTGAAGTGTTTAAAAGAGTTTTCAAAAGAGTTTTAAGTGCAAAAACTTCTCATCTTTATTGTTTTAGGGTTTTTGAAAAATCAAAGAAAAATAGTTTTTTGGGATTTTTGCTTAGATCTTCAATTCTATCATATTGCAAGTATTTTCCTAAAGATTTTTCTTTGTTGCTTGTTTCCAAAAACACTTGTTTTTCACACTTGAGCTATCTTCTATCCTAAACTATTAGGATCTTGTTTTTGTGGAAAAAGATAAGAGAAAAAGAAAAAGAGAAGTGTTTGAGGTTGTTTGTTGTAAACCTCATTGTTGTAAACCCTCCTTCATTTGTTGTATCCCTCTTCGGTAGAGGTGATCGGAGTGGTATTGGTTGTGAGCCTCTTAGGTAGAGGTGGAGTTTGGTTGTGAGCCTCTTCGGTAGAGGTGTGTGGATTGGTTGTTGTATTGGCTACGGGCCTAACCCCTCGGTTGTGAGGAGGTTGTTGTTGAGAGAGGAGTTTGGTACTCCTAGTGTTGTAAGAAATCCTCTTCGGTAGAGGTTCCCTCGGTGGGAGTTGAGATAGTGGAAATCCTACACGGTGGTGTAGGCGGGGATGTAGAGCAAGGTGCTCGAACCTCGAAACAAATCTCGTTGTTTGCGATTGCTCCCATTGTCTCTCTAACTCTCTCTCATTTATATTGTGCAAAGCATCATACTTCATATCATCATATCATATTTGCTTGTGTTGAGCATAACTCATATTGCCATATCATATTGCTTGTGTGTGCACATATTTCATATTGCTTGGATTGCTTGTGTGCGTGTGCCTAACTTGTACTCATCTAACAAGAGCTTCACATAGCGCCTCAACCCATTTCAAGGGGAATCAAGGGGAGTTAGTCCAGAGCCTCGCAAGGAGAATTCGGCTACACTTGTTGTATCGTATTAGTTTGTGCATAATTTGCATTAGCTTCCGCATTTAGCGCACTTAGTTTGCATTAAGTTTCTAGATTAGCAATTACACCTATTCACCCCCCCTCTAGGTGTTTTTCAGACTTCCCACACAGGAAACCTCCACTGAAGATTTGGGTAAATATAATTTGGGAGTACACAACTCCTCTCTCAATAAATACAACCTCTCACTAGAGGCAAGGCACAACACAAATCACCTCTACACTTAGAGGGATAGGCATTTAACCAAACAAATATCAACCTCACACTTGAGGGATAAGGCACAAAGCCACAACACTACAATTACCTCTTCACTAAGAGGGATATCAACACAACCTCCACTATCACCTCTCACTAGAAGGATATCAACAAAATCACCTCTCATTAGAGGGATATCACAAAGTAAGGAAGGTTACTACACTTAGTAGTATCAACAACCACAAACTAATCTTTTCTCACAAAAATAAGATCCTAATAGATAGGATAGATATGATAGCTCAAGTGTGAGAAAATAAAGAGTCTGAAAATCAAAAATACAAAGAAAATACTTGGGAAAACTTCTAGGATATAATGAAAATGAAGAATAAAAATAAATCCCAAAGACTTCTCTTTTTCTTTGATTTTTTCAACTCTTTAAAACAAATGAAGATAGATCTTTTGAACCCAAAAACTCTTTTAAAACTTACTATTAAAATACTTAAGAAGATGAAAATTTTTGCTCTTAAAAATTCTTTAAGAAACCAGCTCAAATGAATGGGTATATATAGCCCCAAAAAATTTCTACCCATTGGCAGCAGGAAAGGGCAAAATTCCCCTTCCGGTCACCGTCCAGTCGACCGGCCCAACGGTCATTTTTATGACCATTGTGCCTCCGGTCGACAGCCTGGTCGACCGGGACTGGATACAGAGAGCAGCAGCTCTCGGCCGGTCGACCGGCCGGTCGACTGGGCCATTTCCAGAGAGTAGAGCTCTCTGGACGGTCGACCGGCCCACCAGCCCAGGCTGCGTGCACGTCCTGTGCACGTCGGTCGACCGACTTCTGCTACGGTCGACCGGTCCGGTCAACCGGCAGACAGCCAGGTCAATCTTTTTAGGGATTAAAAACTTAAGTTTTTGACTTCAATTAAATCCCATATAATCACATAAAATCCACAAAAATAAGTTCTTATTATATCTTTGAAATAAAAATATGTGCGACAAAAATTTAACACATATTTCAAACTATTTGAACCATTTTTGTGTTCTTGAAATTTGCCTTAAACCAAAATCTGTATTTTTTTAAAAACTTAGATTTTTGAAATGGAAAACCGTTTTCTCCAAAACTCATGTAAATACAAAGATATGATATTGAAATAACTTTTAAGCATATTGTATATGGATAGAATCCAATATACATGAAAGATATTATATCCATGTTTTTGACATTAAATCTAAAAATAAGTTTTGTTTAAATACGAAACTCCAAACTCATGAAATAGACTATCAAAATAAGTTTTTCTAAGTATATGAAGTATAGATGTATATAGATCAAATCTAATATACATTAAACTATGTAAAATTGTTTTGATTCTATCTATTCATGAAAACCATATATATTAAAAATCGAAACCGATTAAACCGAAAACAAAATATGAAACTTTAAACTTGTGCGTGTATTGTGAACTTGAGCATATCAATACTATCTAATCTTTACGATGATCTAAACAAAATCTTAAACTAAATAAACTGAGGTCTTCTTGTAGACTCCGTCTCCAAGTCGACTCGATCCAAACATGATCCACCGACCTTAACTCCAATCGAGTGTTAGATGTGAACTTGACGCTTGAGCTCTTGAATCAACATGCGAAAGCTCTAAAATATCTTTGTTGAAGCTAATTACCTACTAATATCTTGATCAAATATCTGAAACTAAATATCACAAGATTATTAGTAAACTATAACTACATGAGTTAATCATCATCAAAACTAGAGTGAAGAGCCTCTGGGCCAACAAAGTGTCATAGGAATAAGCTTCTCATCATGCCCCAAAAAACTTAATCCTCCTCATGAAGAGTAGGATCAGAACCAGCATTACTTGACAGAAGAAGATAGTTAAAAAAAGAGAAGTCCAAACTGTTATCAGATTCACTAGACTCTCTTGGAGAAAGAGGTCCAGTGGTAGAATGAGTGAAGTTGAAATCAGATAGTCCAGAGAAAGAAGATTTGAAAGATATAATTAAAATGCTTGAGGAAGTTTAGAAATCAAATCAAAAAAGAAGAGACAAATATTTTTTTTAGAAGTCAGATCTTTAATATATATTATTTACAGGCACTACAAAAAAGCCAATACTCTGAAATGACGTGTATAGTAATAATAAGTATTAGAGGTGACGATTGAGTATTCAAAGAAGAGATAAAAAGTAATTAAATATTTAATTAAAGCAATTATAGCGGGAAACCCCCAGAGTACCTTTTCTAGAAATTTATGATGTGAACTGCAAATTAAATTTTTATAGAAAGTTTCTTTTCAGATTTTTAATTTTCGTATACTGCGCCTCTTTCCTTTATCTAAATTAATTTTACTGGTATTTTTTGAGACGCTTTTTGTATCACAGTAGATAGGATATTAATGATTGCGGCTAGATCACAGTCATAATATAGTATTTTAGTTATACGAGGACTGCTATAACGATCGCAGCGCTAATCTACTTTGTTAGAATTGAGTGTTGCTAAGACTGCGACCTTTGTCGCATTTTATAAACGAAATTTTTTTTTGTAATATGTAGATTGTGATTAAGGATTGCGAATGAGGTCGCAGTGCTTAACAATAGAAAGTTTTATATATTGTTCTTGCACTGCTAACTTGATCGCAGGTCATATGTGCAATAAGAACTAACCATTTCTGATTTCATACTGCGACCATAGTCGCAGCTTATTTAAAATTGTATTTCTGAGTATAATTTGACTGCCAGTTTTGTCTCAGTTATAACAATATATTATTTATAATTAACAGCGACTGTGAATGTAATTCTTATTACTAGTAAAAAAGAAGTTATACAAGATTGCGACCAAGATCGCAGTATTTTAAACAACTTATTTTTCAAAGACAACAACTTTAGTCGCATTTTAAAAAAGAAGTTATACAAGACTACCATCAAGATCGCAATATTCTAAACAACTTAATTTAGAAAGATTATGATTTTTGTCGCAGTATTATTAAAATAAACAAAAAAAACTCAAAGTCGCAGTCTCAACTTGAAATATTTTCAAATAACCTATTTAGAAATTATTTATTTTAAAGATTGTGACTTTAAGTCGCAGTCTTCTTTAAAAAAGCAAAGTTAAAAAAACTAAAAGTCGCAGTCTAAAGTTTGAAATATTTTAAAACCCCTTATTTATTCCAAATTATTATTTTCAAAGGGTGTGACTTTGATCGCAGTTTTTTTAAACAAATAAATTAAAAAAAAGAAAGTAAAGTCCTATTCTATAGTTAAACTGTGATTAAAATCACTTTTTACTCCAAATCAGTATTTTTTTCTATTTTGATCTCATTCGTTATAGAAGAAATTTTTTACTTGGTAATTTCTTCAACGAAAATTTCTCTGACAATCACAAATTTTTTGCGGTAATGTTTATATAGGATGAGTTTTTTCTAGGTTAAAATTAAAACTGAGAGTATTTTGGTCAACTGGTATAGTAAAGTGATTGATGGTCCTTTTGGCGGGATTTTGGCTTCATTACCGCCTATACTCTGCCATAGGTCTGTGACAGAGATTGCGCCACGTCACCGCTGGCTGAGAGACTCTCTCAACTGGCAGCTGAGGTACAGAAACTCCATATATATATATATTTATATATATCATAAAAATGTATATCAAATGCCAGCTGAGAGAGCCTCTAAGCCAGCGATGACGTGGCATAATATGTGCCGCAGAGCTGCGTAAGCATTATAAAGATCCCACTTTTGAAAATAACTAAAATTACTAAAAAAATCCTGCTTCTCAAAAATGACAGTTTTTCTTGGGATAAGCTTTATATTCACTATTATTATTATTTTCCTCTCATTATTCTCTCTCTGTCTCTTGCGCCTGTTCAGATCTGGATTTTGATTTCACATATAGCCTCGATCTTAGAAAAGCGTGATCAGATTTTGATTTGGAGTTTGCAGACCTAGATTTCATCTATCAGAGCTCCAACGATCTCTCCATTTCTATCTTTTATCTCCATCTGATCTCTCTTGGCCTATTCTTTTTTATGATGAGCTCCAACCATAATTCATCTCCTGCCACCCCATCTTGCCTCTGGTCCCCCCAGTTTCTTCCAAGCTGAATATGAATCAAGTATCATCATGTTCAACTTCATCAACGAACAAAACAAATGCAGTGAGAGGGAGTACTTTGGATGCTGAAGTAGAAGTTAATTTTTTCAGATTTATTTTATTATTTATGTGATTGTTGCTCGCAATCATCACCGAAAAAATTATTTTGTTTATATTGATACTGTAACCTGATAGATGAAATCTGCGTTTATCAGGCACAGTCCTTATCAACAATCTTTTAACTTTTTCTGTAGTGATAATACTTTCTTAATTACAGTTCTAAAGTAATTTGAATACTCGTTTATTACTTCTTTTATATGCAATTAGGAATGCGATCAAAGTCATAGTTCTTAATTAAAAAAATTTGTAATTGATATAAATTACGATCTTAGTCGCAGTCTTTAATTAAATTAGGACTGCGATTTAGTCGCAGCTTTTAATTATATTAATGTTGTGGTCTTAGTAACAGTTATTTTTTTATAAGTACTGCAACTAATCTCGCAGTTTTTTAAAAAAATCCAAATTGTTTTCTATTTCGACCTTAGTCCCAGTCTTGAGTTATATTAGGACTGCGATCTTAGTCGCAATCCTTTATTATATTAATGTTACGATCTTACTTAGTCGCAATCCTTTATTATATTAATGTTACGATCTTACTAATAATCATCTATTATATAGGGACTGCAACTAAGGTCACAGTGTTTAATAAAACAAATTTTCAATTCTTATAAACAACAATCTTAGTCGCATTCTTCACTTATATTAGGATTGCGACTTTAGTCACGGTCTTTTATTATATTAATGTTACGATCTTAGTAACAGTCATTTATTATATAAGGACTGAGGCTAAGCTCGCAATGTTTAATAAAATAATTTCTCATATCTTATAACAATGACCTTAGTCACAGTTCTCAATTATACTAAAACTGCGACCTTAGTCGCAGTTCATT
Source organism: Agave tequilana (assembly GCA_038442645.1). NCBI lineage: Eukaryota > Viridiplantae > Streptophyta > Magnoliopsida > Asparagales > Asparagaceae > Agave > Agave tequilana. The sequence continues at coordinate 55,795 of JAVJIF010017179.1, read as the reverse complement.
ATTATATTAATGTTACATTCTTAGGAACAATCATTTATTACTTAAGGACTACAAGCAGAGTTGTAGTCCTACCTTATTTCTATTATTTAATCTAATATTTTTTGTAGGAAATGAATTTCCATGGTGAAATATCTAGAAGCGTAATTATTTTTTAGGATAGTAATTTGCATCAGACAAGAAGGGCATACCGTCACCGTCGTATTAATACGAGAGTTTATTGTCCTACCGAGATGCATATTCAGTTATGTTTATTACTAGACAGTATGTTTTAGATGGTCATCAAGTTTGCTGATTCGCATTCGCAGGATTTATCAAGCCCGGATAAGGTGCTTCAATTATACTCTCATCAGACACATCGATCAATGATGAGCAGAATCATTATAACCAATTTGGGTGATGTATGTTGACACTTAAAAAAGACAAGATTCTTATTGGTCCGAACAATGTCTAAACTTGTTGACATTTACAAAAGACAAGTGACAGACGAGCTGAAGACCAGTTTTCACCCATCTCCGAGGGACAAGGAAGCAACTTGGACTCCACTGATCCAGCAAGCAGACAGTGAACCCGGATTGTTTCTAAACAGACCTCAGCAGGTCTAAGGTGCTAACACTTAGCATCGCATGAGCCCAAAGGGATAGCCTCGCTTGAGAGGCTAATGTCACTCGACTTCGCCTCGAAGCCATTCGAAGCCTCGCCAAGAAGCTAACTCGCAAACTTCGCCACAGAGGACTTCCAGCTCCGCCAAAGGGTTTCTTTTAGACTTCGCCAGAAGCTGTCTCTAGCTCCGCTACGAGCTCAATGCGGACAGCTCCGCCATTGGTCTGCTAAGATCAACCTTTGACCAATCAAATCTCCGGATAAGATCGGATCCAATCAGATCAAATCCAATTAAGATCAAATCAGAGATCAAATTTGACAGTTGATTGCCACAATCTCTTGACTCTCCTAAAAACGAGTAAGAAGATCAGGGAAAATCCTCCTACGATATGGAAAGGATCAAGAAGATCAACCGACCTGCCAATTCTAGCTTCGCAAAGCTGATCCTAACCTCGCAGCAAGGCTACTTTTCGAATTTAAACAGATTCGATTCAATCTATTTTCATATTTTCAAGGGACGATTATACCCTTGCTCTCCCTATAAATAGCCCATCAGGGGCACAAGGAGGAGGGAGGACGGACAGGTGCAAGAGAGAGGACTCCACAAGCAGAGGCTTCTTCATAAAGTACCGTGCGCTCTTGAATTCAGAGACCTTTTAGAGAATTGCTTTCTCTATCTAGGGTGTTGATACCCTAACATCGTCCTTCTTCTCAAGGAATCTCCGGAACCAGGCGAGAAGGAATTCCTAATTGAAGGCGATTTTGAGAAGCAGCAAGAGGGTTCTACCAACCTTCTGTTCTCTGATTCCCGGAACCAGGCGAGAAGGGAATCTCATCGCTCGCATCGTCAAAGGGACAAAGTGGTCGCGCGCTGACCAGACTCCTATCGGCACACTTCTCCAGAATCTCTGAGGAGATCTACTTGTAATCTTTTTAAGAATACTTGTAATTTAGCTCCTCAACCCTTTTATTGTAAGTTTTCCCCCTTTGCGAACATAATGGAAAACAAGATGGCGACTCCGCTGGGGACGAAATTCTCTACTGCTGAGAATCAAGTGTCGCAATGCGACGAACAGACCTTCGGGTCTAACTCTGAATTCAGAAAAGCCGGTGCAGCCAGAGCCCCTCTGGCTAAATCTTCAAGGAAAGTTTCTGCGAAGACAGAAAAGGTTCTCTGCGAACCTACTGTGGTTATTTGGCGCAACAAGGAAGCACATCCGCAGTCTGATTCCTTTACTTGTGAGAACTTGGTGGTTCAGTTCGATCAAGGAAGATTTGAAGAAGTCCTCTCTGGGGTGGCCCAATGCTTTGAGCACGGAAGCATAGGAAGGTTTCCACGACCAAGGTTTCAAAGTAGAAACCGGAAGCAGAATTCTGCCAACACCCCTCAGCCTCGCGTGTGGCTAATCAGGTTCCTTGCGAACTTAAGTCTCCTTTGCCAAGGCGGGTATGGAAGCCTAAACAGAAGTCTCCAACCGAAGCTTCAGGCGTAGCTACGCCTAAACCGTGCCTCTCTCGTGAAGAAAAAGGCAAGATGCCTGTCTGCTCCAATCATAAAGTCAAGACGGCAATCATACCGTCGCTAAATTCAAGAGCAGCGATGCCTCGCGCCGGCCTCGTTCTCATGAGCAAAGCTACTGTACTACACCGTACGCGCAGGGTCCATGACCGCGAAGCTGAAGCCAAAATACTATCTAAGGCTAATCGCCTTCGCAGCAGCATAGCGGGTAAAGCACCACAGCGTGCTCCGCTTTCCAGTGCGTCAAGCACTAAGCTCACGCCTGATGGCGAAGCTAGAACCAAAGCACTATTCAGTGCTAATCCCATCTATAGGGATAAAAGAAGCAGGACATCGTCCTATGTGCGATCCAAAAGAGCCTTTGCGCTCGATTGCAGAGACCCAACCGGGTCTGATTTGAGGAAATTGTTGAAGGATAGACAAACCTCTTCCCCCTGTTGTCAACAAGTGGGATGTCAGCTGATGACACTCCACTCGGTCCATTGCCGGCTGGGACCAATCCCCGCCACGCCTCCAAGATGACGGTCAATTTTTGATCGGCTATCGGTACAGGCCCCGAGGAAACACCGCAAAAGGAGCACCTCACGAGATCCAGCCTCTGTATCCGTCAACATGATCGGAAGAGGACGAGGGTCCCCAGATCCAGATTATAGCCTAGGCTTAGGCGAAGTCTTGGTGCATGAAGAAGGTATTTTCCGAAACACCAGATCCAGGGTGGCGATACCCTACACTTATGAACAACCTTCTTCCTCGACGGCCCTAGCCTCGCCAGAGCCCAGGAGATCACTCCAATCATCGGACGAAGAAGATGAAGATAGTGGATACGCCTCTTCGACGACAGTTAGCTCGGTGCGAACGGGCAGAGCATCATCAATATGGCTGATAATGTTAACGACGACCTTCGTCGGCGCCTGGAAGCTCAAGAGCAAACTTCCAAAACCCAGCAAGAAGCCTTGGACAATATTCAACAGATGCTTGCTCAACTCCTCAGTAACCGGAATAACAATGATGCCTGGAGCAATCACGATGAGGAGGAACACTTCAGCAATGAGCAACCCAAGCTGGAGAAATCCAAGGAGGGTTCTTCCTTAGACGCCGAAGTCCTTAAGGGCCTCCAAGCTCAAATCGCATCCCTAACTCAGAGGGATGAATTAAAGAAGGTAGGGGCAGTCCGTCCTTATCCGCTAGAGTGGGATTCGGTACCATATCCACTGAAGTTCAAACCACCAATGTTGCTTACCTATGACGGAAAGAGCTCGCCAAATCAGCACATCTACTATTTTCGGTCTCAGACTTGTAATGTTATAAGCAATGACGCCATCATGGCTAGGCTATTCATTGGCACCTTGAAGGGGGTGGCATTTGACTGGTTCTGAAGTCTTCCCCCGGGCTCTATCAACTCCTGGATCGACCTGGAAACTCGGTTCCTCTCTCGTTTCTATGAGGACGATACCGAAGTAACCATGGACAAGCTCCTCTCCACTGTGCAGAGGAAGGGCGAATCTGTCCGTGACTACATTGAACGGTTCAGAAACTTATCCTTGATGTGCCCAACAGGGATGCCACTACCCATGCTCTTACAGACATGCAGACACAACTTCTTAGACCAAGTAGAAGTTCACATGGGGGCTGTCAAAGCCTACACTTGGAAGGAATTGGTCGAACAAGCAGAGATAGCCGAGAAGTCGGCTAAAAAGTTCGAACCATCCGCCCCTAGAGGCAAGTGGGGGATGAACAACAAAGGGCGTAGCGACCTACCGCAATCTTCTCAAGCTAAAGACAAAGAGACTATGTCTGTGGAGTTATCCGGAGACGTGCAGTCGAAGGCCAAGAAGAGCGGCTTCAACAATCAGGAGCCTAAGTTCCCTCCAAAGCAGTACTCCTTCAAAGACGATCAGGTGGTCACGATATTCCATCTGCTCCACAAAGGGAACAAAATGAAACTGCCAGATGCTCGGCGTCCTAATGAGATAGCGCGCACAAACGACCCTAAATACTGCCTCTACCACAGGATGATCCACCATCCTACTGACAAGTGTTATGTCCTCAAGGACAGAATACAAGCCCTGGTCGATGCCGGGGTTCTGACGTTGAAGACGGAGCAGAAGAAAGTCACTGCCAATATGGTGACTCTCGAATTCGGCAGTACCCAAAAGGTCACAGTTCCTGACGGGACCTATCCAGCCCCCGTTCCACGGTTGGAAGTCAGACATCCTCCAGCTACAACTCAAAACAATAAGGGTCTTGTTCCCTTAACATTGGAGACAGGAGAAGTCATGTGGATACACCCAGACCTCGTCCAAGACGAACAGTGGGATTCAAAGAAGCCTAAGTCAAAGGGCAAATCTTACAATGTCATCTCCATCCTGCCAGACGACGGCAATCTTACATCGGCTTCCCTCAGTGATTCAGAAGGGGAAAAGCTTGCTTGCGCGGCGTAAGCCGATACGCCTCAGCAGACGGGCACCCGATCCGAAAAATCATACTTAAGGCAGTATGAAAAGACTACTGACGAGACACAACAACAAACGACGTCAGTACAAGCACCAACATCCACTCCAATCCCAACCAAGGGAAAAGAGAGACCTAAGGAGGTACGATTCGACCACGTGTTGAAGAAACCGCCAGGCCAGGGTTTGATACGCCCTTTCGGTTTGACATATTGGCTCAGCTGGCCATTATCCCAGCTCGTATCACTATACACGAGCTCCTTCGCCTCTCAAAAGAAACAAGAGAAGCACTCAGGGATGCGCTAGCCAATTCAGAATCCTTTCTGACATGCATCCATGAGATCCCTAACGACGACGTTCAGTCTCCTTGTCCAGAATGTCATCACACACAATCCAAGGTGCCCGCTATTACATTCACGGCGGATGATATGCTTCTCAAAGACAACAAGCACGATCGACCTCTGTACTACACCGGATACATCGGTTCAACGTGCATTGAAAGAATACAAGTCGATCCGGGGTCCGCACTCAGCATTATCCCCAAAAGACTTCTTTACTTCCTCGGCATACCACTGTACAGGTTGTCCGCGACCACTACTACAATATATTGTTTCAACGCCGGGAGAAGTCATCCACTGGGAAAAATTCGACTCCGTTGCAGAATCGGGAGCCTGAAGTCAGAAGTGACATGCTATGTCATTGACGCTGACACATCATATAACCTGCTGCTGGGACGGCCATGGATCCATGCCAACTGGATCGTTCCCTCTACTCTGCACCAATGCTTCAAATATGTTGAAGATGACACGACAGTACGAACTGTCTTTGCTGAAAAGCAACCATTCAAAGGGGTGGAAAACTACCTCACTGACGCTCTCCTGTATCAAGAGGCCGGTGGAACACCTAAAGAACCATTGCAGGACGATGATGAAAGTGGCAATGAGGCGGATTCAGAATCCGAAGCAGGCATGCCGGCCATTCTGATTGGTGTACCAATTATAGCATGTCTCAATAATCCCCTATGTAATACTCCTTCAGAGGATGAAGGTGAATGGGTAATTAATGATAATATTTCTTTTGATTATCCCGCAACTGTTGGGCTATTTGAATCCATTACGGATAGCTCCCTACACATGCCTTTACATAAGCCAAGTGCATCCAGTACACCCATGGAATCCGCAGAAGGAGCCGTCTTGGTAATCCCGCCATCCAAAGAAGGTCAGTTACCGATAATCTTCGGTAGAACCCAACCACGGGGACCCACGATCGCAGATTCAAGTTCAGACTCAGACACTCCACAATTCTTTCATTACGCGCAGCCAGCGCGCCATATTATGAAGAAAATGGGGTAGCAGGCCTGAATTTTAGAAAAGGAAGGCGCAGTTTGATGCGAAACTTTGTGCCTAAAGGGAAGCCTGCAAATTACTATGATAGTACACGCAGGGGGTTAGGGTATGTTACACCCATATCGTCAGCAACGGTTCAAGCTAAGGACGATGGATCAGTTCCATCACATTCGGCCTCATCCTCTGTAACGCCCCGATCCTAAAGATACGGAGACGTTATGACGACGTACATACGCGAGGTGAAAACACACTCACGAGTACGTTAAGCCTCAGTACAGGATATAACCTCCATATATACATGGGTTCCAGCATGAAATAAGTACAAGAATACCTGCAGAAGAGGTTAGCGATCATAACAGATATGAAAAAGAGGAACAAATAAGATAACAGGAATAAATCACTAAGATACCTATGAATAGTCCCGATGAGGAATCTCCCATGTGACTCCAAGGCACTCTCTGAAGCTACGGTAACTCGGATCTCCAATCTGGGCACGCAAACCCAGGGTCGTCAGAAAGCGACCTAGTAGGTGGTAAAATGAAGGAAGAGGTAGTAATATATATAATAGTAATACAAGCACGATACATATATATAATGCATGATGTTGTACTAGTGATACCATAAAATAAATATATAAGAAGCAGTAGAAAATATAATCATGTTATATTTTAATACCAGCACTACCTAGCATGTTATCATCGGGTCATGTCTATAATAATAACTACAGTTGTATAGTGATGATGTGATGGACATAAACATGTAGATGAAGTATGCAACATCACCATACTACGGTGTGGTGTCCAGGCAACATATAGGCAATGCAAAACAGAATATATGCAATGCAGATTATACCACAGAAAACGTAACATGTACCAGGTAAGTAACGATCATACAGGTAACATGATAGCGGATAAATGAGCAGGAATAGTAATAAGTACAACTAAACAATAGTATACATGTATCAGGCAAGTCATGTTATTTATACAATAGTAGCAATCAGTACCACCTGATATTTTAGTCAGTCTCTTCCAGTGTCCCATACCACTGGCAGTTCATACTGGAGCCCGCACTCCAGTCGAACCCATCCGGACATGGCCTACGGGTACCATTATCCAGACGAGAGAGTGACCAAATAACAAGTGTTCCCAACGTCACTATTGTGTATACTATTTTATTATGTTAATTGAAAACCCATGGTCGAGGAGTTCTTATCGGGTGGATGTATCCCGTGCATACCCGGGATCACGGCCTTAACGGACCCCTGGCTGCTAAGACCAGGGCCCTCCGCTAAGAGGGGAGCACGAATCAAGTAACGGGAGCTCATGGAGCTAGTGGTAGGTAGCACTACCGTCCCCTGCAGTGGGACTAACAATATGGATCCAGTACATCACCCGATAAGATCTAATTAACCGTCAAGTCTCCCCATACCCAAGTTATCATTATTATCTGATATGTCAAGTATACAATGTGACAAGAACAAATAACAGTACATGATACGGGTAACATGATAACTGGACCAGAGCTCTGTTGATAGCGTAGAACAATATAACGGGAATCGGGAACAATATAACGGGAACCATATAACGGGAAATGGGAACAGTAGATGTGGAATTCCACATATCGCATATCAACAGCTCTCATGTCCAGTAACGGGAATATCCATATCAGTAACAGGAAGTAATCATATAACATGAATACGGGAACATGGAACAATAATACATGTAATATGTACGGTGATCCATATGAAAAGAAGATAGAACCAACACATGCATGTCTACTTGTGCGGTGAGTATATGTAGCAGCGATGCATGTGTAACGAGCATCCATGAAGTGGTGTATGTAGTGTGATGGGTCATAGTATCGGTGCAACATGTACTTGTAATAATAATGGTCAGTGACTAGTATCATGTACGGTGAACTACAGTATCCATGTAATGATATCCGTGTCCTTGTGGAACATAGATGTGTAGCTATCATCCGTGTAATATCTCTGTGATAATACATATAATAACAGGAATCAGTGTATCCGTGACCTGACAGTATCCGTGTAATCTATCTGTGTCTCACTGGTACATGTCATAATAGTGGCCAGTGTATAATGGAATATCATGTCTAGTGAACTACGGTGTCCAACAGCCCTATCTCGTGATTGATAGTTATCTAACTGTTATATACTACATGACATAATAGTGTCCACTAATATGGTGAACTAGTGGCCCGAGTATCAGTGGTCCATGAAAATGACCTAATAGGCATCCAGTGTCACACTCTACGTCTATTAGGTATCAGGCATATTCTAAGTACGGTGTTGATTACAGTCTACCGTTTATTTTACCGGTATCATGTTTTATTTAAATAAAGCAGCTAAGTTTAATCAATATAATAAAAAGACAATTTATAAAATAAAAACACTCACTAACTAGACATAGAGAGGTAGCTCTCTTCCCCACGATCGCAACGGATCCAGAATCGCCCGAATCGGAGTCCGGATGCTCCAGATATCGCCCGAATACTAAATCAGATCAAATAAGGTTAATTATGTAAATAAAATATTAAATGCAAATACTGAAAAATACCAGGGGGTTTTCTGTAAACGTACCTTTATTGGGTTTTGGATGCGGGTTTGGCTCATAACGGGTCGGGTCCAGATCCACAACCCATACCCAATTAACTTAAGTTAAATGGGTAACGGGTTAACGGGTTTGGGGTTATTGGATATTGGGTTTTTAATTAACCCAAAAGGCTTATTGGGTTCACACCCGTTTATGGGTGTGAACCCACAACAGATGCAGCAGCAGCATGTGCTGCTGCTGCCAGCGCACAGCCCGGCCAGCAGCTGCTGGCCGGCGGCGGAGAAAGCCCGCTGGCGGCGGTCCCGGCCGCCGGCGGCGCGGCCATGAGTCGGGCCCGGGAGAGGGCTGTTGGAGAGAGAGAAAAAGAGAAAGAGAGAGAAGCAGCAGCTGGAGAAGAAGGAGAAAAAAGAAAAGGAAAAAAAAAGAAAGAAAAGGAAAATAAGGAGAAGAAGAGAAGGGGTTGGGCGGCGGCGGCGGCAGGGGGCACGGCGGCGCCGGCCGTGGCGCGCGGCGTCGGTGGAACAGGGAGAGGGGAGTTTAGAGAGGGAGCTAATTGATTAGGGGCTTAATTAGAGAGAGAGAGAGAGAGAGGTAGAGAGAGAAATTAGAGAGAGGGAGAGAGAGAATGTTTGAATTAGAGAGGGAGAGAGAGGATTTTAAAGGGGAAGAGGAGAGAGAGAAGGCGGTGGTGAAAGGCGGTGGAGGACTCGCTGGAAAAATCCAGAGAAGAGAAGAGAAAGGAAAAGAGAAGAAAAAGAAAAGCAATTTAAAATAATAATTTAATAATATTTTAATATGGTCAAAATTGACTAGCTCCGAATGATGCCCAAAAATTACAGAAAATAGAGAATATTATCCTGAGATGTAAGATGAAGACGGTTTTTAGAAATTCAATCCGGTTTGCAAATTAAAAATCCCGGAAGCTATCGCCGATACGGGCGACACCGGTTTGGCCGGATTTTCGATAAATTCAGAAAAATCCCCAAAATACCCGAACGTAGATAACACGATTCTAAGATGCATGGTGAAAGCGGATTCTCAAAATTCTACCCCGTTTGTGATATAAAAAAAATCATAAAGCCTATTATCGGTATCGGTCGACACCGAATACGGAGATTTCCAAAATAATCCAGAAAAATTTCAGAAAAATCCTAAAAAATCTACAATATTAGAAAATAATTTTTGAAACTGAAATCAACTCAATCGGACTACCACGGAGGTCAAATCAATTTTATACGTCGTATCGCATACGGATACTGTGATACGTACACCGGGAAGCAGGGGGTTACATTTCTCCCCACCTTACAAAAATTGCGTCCTCGCAATTTCTATTCAGGTGTGAGAATAAGATTTCCAACCCCAAAGCCTAAAGGTTACGGGTCCACGACACTTTAGCTGCGCACTCTGATATCTATAAGGAACTCGGGATGAAGAAGTATGGGTGTGAAAGAATACTAACGGATGGGAAGCAATAAGATGCAAAGAAAGCGAGAAGGAAATCGGATGTTCTGGTTGACAACTGAAAGTAAGGACAAAAGATCAACGAGTTAAGGAATGAATTGTCAAGGTCATGGTATTCTTGTACTCGTTGCTGGAATTCTCAAATTCAGGTACAGATCAGTTAATCTGAACCTGATGTACTGTTGGTAAGAGCTCAAGCATTGACCCAGGTGGTTACCCACACCAGGAGTGAACCTAAGCTCTGATACCACTATGTAACGCCCCGATCCTAAAGATACGGAGACGTTATGGCGACGTACATACGCGAGGTGAAAACACACTCACGAGTACGTTAAGCCTCAGTACAGGATATAACCTCCATATATACATGGGTTCCAGCATGAAATAAGTACAAGAATACCTGCAGAAGAGGTTAGCGATCATAACAGATATGAAAAAGAGGAACAAATAAGATAACAGGAATAAATCACTAAGATACCTATGAATAGTCCCGATGAGGAATCTCCCATGTGACTCCAAGGCACTCTCTGAAGCTACGGTAACTCGGATCTCCAATCTGGGCACGCAAACCCAGGGTCGTCAGAAAGCGACCTAGTGAGTGGTAAAATGAAGGAAGAGGTAGTAATATATATAATAGTAATACAAGCACGATACATATATATAATACATGATGTTGTACTAGTGATACCATAAAATAAATATATAAGAAGCAATAGAAAATATAATCATGTTATATTTTAATACCAGCACTACCTAGCATGTTATCATCGGGTCATGTCTATAATAATAACTACAGTTGTATAGTGATGATGTGATGGACATAAACATGTAGATGAAGTATGCAACATCACCATACTACGGTGTGGTGTCCAGGCAACATATAGGCAATGCAAAACAGAATATATGCAATGCAGATTATACCATAGAAAACGTAACATGTACCAGGTAAGTAACGATCATACAGGTAACATGATAGCGGATAAATGAGCAGGAATAGTAATAAGTACAACTAAACAATAGTATACATGTATCAGGCAAGTCATGTTATTTATACAATAGTAGCAATCAGTACCACCTAATATTTTAATCAGTCTCTTCCAGTGTCCCATACCACTGGCAGTTCATACTGGAGCCCGCACTCCAGTCGAACCCATCCGGACATGGCCTACGGGTACCATTATCCAGACGAGAGAGTGACCAAATAACAAGTGTTCCCAACGTCACTATTGTGTATACTGTTTTATTATGTTAATTGGAAACCCATGGTCGAGGAGTTCTTATCGGGTGGATGTATCCCGTGCATACCCGGGATCACGGCCTTAAACGGACCCCTGGCTGCTAAGACCAGGGCCCTCCGCTAAGAGGGGAGCACGAATCAAGTAACGGGAGCTCATGGAGCTAGTGGTAGGTAGCACTACCGTCCCCTGCAGTGGGACTAACAATATGGATCCAGTACATCACCCGATAAGATCTAATCAACCGTCAAGTCTCCCCCATACCCAAGTTATCATTATTATCTGATATGTCAAGTATACAATGTGACAAGAATAAATAACAGTACATGATACGGGTAACATGATAACTGGACCAGAGCTCTGTTGATAGCGTAGAACAATATAACGGGAATCGGGAACAATATAACGGGAACCATATAACGGGAAATGGGAACAGTAGATGTGGAATTCCACATATCGCATATCAACAGCTCTCATGTCCAGTAACGGGAATATCCATATCAGTAACAGGAAGTAATCATATAACATGAATACGGGAACATGGAACAATAATACATGTAATATGCACGGTGATCCATATGAAAAGAAGATAGAACTAACACATGCATGTCTACTTGTGCGGTGAGTATATGTAGCAGCGATGCATGTGTAACGAGCATCCATGAAGTGGTGTATGTTGTGTGATGGGTCATAGTATCGGTGCAACATGTACTTGTAATAATAATGGTCAGTGACTAGTATCATGTACGGTGAACTACAGTATCCATGTAATGATATCCGTGTCCTTGTGGAACATAGATGTGTAGCTATCATCCGTGTAATATCTCTGTGATAATACATATAATAACAGGAATCAGTGTATCCGTGACCTGACAGTATCCGTGTAATCTATCTGTGTCTCACTGGTACATGTCATAATAGTAGCCAGTGTATAATGGAATATCATGTCTAGTGAACTACGGTGTCCAACAGCCCTATCTCGTGATTGATAGTTATCTAACTGTTATATACTACATGACATAATAGTGTCCACTAATATGGTGAACTAGTGGCCCGAGTATCAGTGGTCCATGAAAATGACCTAATAGGCATCCAGTGTCACACTCTACGTCTATTAGGTATCAGGCATATTCTAAGTACGGTGTTGATTACAGTCTACTGTTTATTTTACCGGTATCATGTTTTATTTAAATAAAGCAGCTAAGTTCAATCAATATAATAAAAAGACAATTTATAAAATAAAAACACTCATTAACTAGACATAGAGAGGTAGCTCTCTTCCCCACGATCGCAACGGATCCAAATCGCTCGAATCGGAGTCCGGATGCTCCAGATATCGCCCGAATACTAAATCAGATCAAATAAGGTTAATTATGTAAATAAAATATTAAATGCAAATACTGAAAAATACCAGGGGGTTTTCTATAAACGTACCTTTATTGGGTTTTGGATGCGGGTTTGGCTCATAACGGGTCGGGTCCAGATCCACAACCCATACCCAATTAACTTAAGTTAAATGGGTAACGGGTTAACGGGTTTGGGGTTATTGGATATTGGGTTTTTAATTAACCCAAAAGGCTTATTGGGTTCACACCCGTTTATGGGTGTGAACCCACAACAGATGCAGCAGCAGCATGTGCTGCTGCTGCCAGCGCACATCCCGGCCAGCAGCTGCTGGCCGGCGGCGGAGAAAGCCCGCCGGCGGCGGTCCCGGCCGCCGGCGGCGCGGCCATGAGTCGGGCCCGGGAGAGGGCTGTTGGAGAGAGAGAAAAAGAGAAAGAGAGAGAAGCAGCAGCTGGAGAAGAAGGAGAAAAAAGAAAAGGAAAAAAAAAGAAAGAAAAGGAAAATAAGGAGAAGAAGAGAAGGGGTTGGGCGGCGGCGGCGGCAGGGGGCGCGGCGGCGCCGGCCGTGGCGCGCGACGTCGGTGGAACAGGGAGAGGGGAGTTTAGAGAGGGAGCTAATTGATTAGGGGCTTAATTAGAGAGAGAGAAGTAGAGAGAGAAATTAGAGAGAGGGAGAGAGAGAATGTTTGAATTAGAGAGGGATAGAGAGGATTTTAAAGGGGAAGAGGAGAGAGAGAAGGCGATGGTGAAAGGCGGTGGAGGACTCCTTGGAAAAATCCAGAGAAGAGAAGAGAAAGGAAAAGAGAAGAAAAAGAAAAGCAATTTAAAATAATAATTTAATAATATTTTAATATGGTCAAAAATTGACTAGCTCCGAATGATACCCAAAAATTACAGAAAATAGAGAATATTATCCTGAGATGTAAGATGAAGACGGTTTTTAGAAATTCAATCCGGTTTGCAAATTAAAAATTTCAGAAGCTATCGCCGATACGGGCGACACCGGTTTGGCTGGATTTTCGATAAATTCAGAAAAATTCCCAAAAATACCCGAACGTAGATAACATGATTCTAAGATGTATGGTGAATGTGGATTCTCAAAATTCTACCCCTTTTGTGATATAAAAAATCATAAAGCCTATATTCGGTATCGGTCGACACCGAATACGGAGATTTCCAAAATAATCCAGGAAAATTTCAGAAAAATCCTGAAAAATTTACAATATTAGAAAATAATTTTTGAAACTGAAATCAACTCAATCGGACTACCACGGAGGTCAAATCAATTTTATACGTTGTATCGCATACGGATACTGTGATATGTACACCGGGAAGCAGGGGTTACATCCTCCGAGTGGGATTCAGATGTCAGTATAGGAGGAATGTTCGAAAAGCTCACTGCTAATATGACCTCAAGCAGTCAATTGGAGCCCGCAGAAGCCACTGACGAAGAACCATGGGCCCAACAATTAGACCTTCAATGGGAAAAGCGATTCGAATCGCGCGAACCACCTACTGAAGACAAGGTGATGCAGGTCAACTTGGGAAGTCAAGATCATCCCAAGCCCATCTTTATAAGTGAAAGCCTATCACTTATAGAAAGGGAAGAATTGATAATACTCGTAAGAGAGTATATAGACGTCTTCGCGTGGAGCTACGAAGATATGCCCGGACTTGATCCACAGGTCGCTATGCACCGTCTAAACATCAAGCCTGACGTCAAGCCAGTCAAGCAGCAACAACGTCGGTTTCGCCCAAATATCATGGAAGCTATTGAAGCCGAAGTTCACAAGCTCATTGCATGTGGCTTCATCCGGGAGGAACAACATCCAGATTGGGTAGCTAACATCGTCCCCATCCTCAAGAAGAACGGAAAAATACGGATCTGCATCGACTACCGTGATCTCAACACGTCCTGTCCTAAAGACGAATTCCCACTGCCCATCACCGACGTTATGATCGACAACACATGTGGATTCGAAAGAATGTCTTTCATGGACGGCTTTTCAGGATACAACCAGATTAAGATGTATCCCGACGACGAGAAGCATACTTCATTCCGAACACCATTGGGGGTATACTGTTACACTGTAATGCCCTTCGGACTGAAGAACGCCGAAACAACCTATCAGCGGGCAATGAGTACAATCTTCCGCGATCATCTCCGAAAAACGGTGGAGTGCTATGTCGACGACATTGCTGTCAAAAGCCGCAACAAGAATGAACATCTTCGCGACCTGAGAACGATGTTCGACATAATGCGGGCTCATCAACTGAAAATGAACCCGACAAAATCCTTCTTGGGAGTTTCAAGCGGCAAGTTCCTTGGGTTTATTGTCACATCAAAAGGGATTCATCTTGACCCAGACAAAGTCAAAGCCATTCAGAGCATGCATCCACCGAGGAATCTCAAAGAGCTTAGAGGCTTGCAAGGCAGACTGGCTTATATCAGAAGATTCATTGCAAATCTCTCAGGCCGCTGTCAGCCGTTCACCCGACTCATGAAAAAGGGTGCTTCCTTCGTATGGGATCAAGCTTGTCAGGAAGCTTATGAAGACATCAAGAGGTACCTCACAAAGCCTCCAGTCCTGGTGGCCCCTACATCAGGGAAACCATTCTTGCTTTATGTAAAAGCTCTGGACTACTCCCTCGGTGCCCTCCTCGCTCAAAAGGACGATAATGGCCACGAGCAGGCCATTTATTATCTGAGCAGAACTCTCATAGGAGCGGAATCTCGCTACAACCCTATCGAGAAAGAGTGTTTAGCTCTCGTCTTCGCTGTTCAGAAGACACGACATTATTTGGTCGGCCAGACCATACATGTCATCTCCAGAGTAAACCCATTGCGTCTTCTTATGACGAAGCCAGGATCATTGAATTCAAGATTGGCTAAGTGGGCACTTTTATTGTCTCAATACGACATGATCTTCACGCCTCAGAAGGCGGTTAAAGGCCAGGCCCTGGCAGAGTTCTTGGCTGCTCATCCAGTTCCGGAGCATTCAAAACTTCACGAAGATATCTCTGATGAAGTCTTCGAGTCTTATGCAACCTCAGAAGAGGAAGTGTGGCAGATGTTCTTCGATGGAGCATCGCGAATGGGCCCTAAAGGCAAGATTATTGCCGGAGTGGGGGTTGTGTTTATCTCCCCACAGAATCATGTCCTGCCCAGAGCATTTTCTCTGACAGAATCATGCTCCAACAATGTAGCAGAAAATAATGCCCTGCTCATCGGTCTTCAACTCGCCCATGGAATGGGGGTACGATATCTCGAAGCTTATGGCGATTCAAAACTGATCATCAATCAGGTTAAAGGCGAATACGAAGTCCGCCATGAGGACTTGGTGCCTTATTATCACACGGTCGTTGAATTGGCCAACCTATTTGAAGGCTTCTATATCGGGCATGTGTCTCGATCTCAAAATACCAAGGCGGACGCTCTTGCTGCATTAGCAACAACACTAGCCTTGCCAGCCGACACCGCGTATCACCTCACAGTCGCAACTCGACATTTTGTATGCTCCAAGCACATGCTAAGAACTCGAGAAGTCTATAATGTCTCCACGGATCTTGAGCCGAGAGATTGGCGCTTTCCTCTCATTGACTATGCTTTGCACGGTCTGCTTCCAGACGATCCTAAAGAAGCGGCGTCCGTCAGACGAAGGTCTCCCCGGTTCTACTACGATCCGACTTTGAAGACACTTTATCGTCGTTCATATGACGGTGTCCTCCTCCGTTGCCTTTCTCATTCAGAGGCACAGGAAGCGCTCCAAGAAGCGCATGATGGCATTTGCGGCGCTCATCAGCCAGGTCCAAAACTTAAGGACAGGTTGCACAGACTTGGATACTATTGGCCAACTATGATAGCCGATGCCATCCAATATGCACGAAGGTGTAAAGCATGTCAGATTCATGCGGATTTCATACACCAGCCTTCGGAGCTGCTCCACCCGACTGTTGCTTCATGGCCATTTGAAGCTTGGAGAATCGATGTCGTAGGGCCAATCAGCCCTTCTTCGACAAAAGGACACCGGTTTATCCTTGCAATAACCGACTACTTTTCAAAATGGGCGGAGGCTATACCACTGGTTGAAGTCAAAACCTCTAATGTGGTTAATTTCATCAAGCACCATGTCATCCATCGATTTGGTGTACCTAGGCGGATCATCCACGACAACGGTCTCCAATTCATAAGCCAAGTATTCTATCGGTTCTGCGATAAATACCGAATTCAGAATGTGGCTTCAACTTCCTATAATCCCGTCGCTAACGGTTTGGCGGAAGCATTCAACAAAACGATCATCAAGCTACTCAAGAAATTCGTCTCCTCGAATAAGCGAGATTGGGATGAAAAGCTTGGTGAATGTCTTTGGGCCTACCGAACCACGGTTCGGACACCGACAGGCAATACACCTTTTTCCCTGGTATATGGGTGCGAAGCAGTCATCCCGTTGGAAATTCAGATGCCATCATTGCGAGTCGCTCTGACCACTAAGATCACATTAGAGGACAATGATCGATTGCGTCTTCAAGAGCTCGAAGCCCTAGATGAGAAGCGGCTACAAGCTCAACAGCATATTGAGCTATATCAAGCTCGAATCTCAAAGGCCTTCAATAAGAAGGTCAAACAGAGGGTCTTTCAGAAAGGAGACCTGGTTTTAGCCGTCAGACGACCGATGATTATGACGCACAAGACCAAAGGCAAATTTCAGCCTAAATGGGAAGGACGTTTGTAATAGAAACAGTCTATTCAAACGGAGCATACCGCCTTATGACCTCAGATGGCGACTTACTCATGATGCCGATCAATGGCAAGTTCTTAAAGAAGTATTATCCTTAATCAAGGATCCTTCTCATGATCAAGTTAACACTATACCTCTGATCAAGATCTCTGTGTCCAAAGTACACACAAAGAGAGCCTTTCTCTTCCTCCAAGCGAGATAATACAACCGTAAACCAGTAGGAACCTGGTCACGTACTGGCTGTCCCAAAGGAGAATCAAGGTTATGCATATATTAACCAGATAATCCGACATCCTTAACGATTAAGGATAGAGGAAAATGTTGGCCTGTAAGCCCAACATAAATCCTCGACAACTCATCATGCTGAGGGGAATAGCATGGCTAGCCCAATTCAAACAGTAGTTGGTAAAGGCATATCAAACCCGTTGACAGCTGGGGATTTGCTAAAAATCCTAAGGGACCAGTTCCCATTTGATTCCCTCTCTAAAATCACTTACCAATTCTCGTCCATAGAATGGTAAGACCACATACGCATTTTGCTGTTACGTTAACATTAAACCTATGACAGCAATTCCCTCGTTTCTCCCCGTGAGGACGAGACCTCCAAAGTCACTTACCAATTCTTATCCACAGAATGGTAAGGCCACAAATATATTCCGCTGTTACGTTAACATTAAACCTATGACAGTGATTCTCTCGTGAAAACGAGACCTCTTTCCAAACTCCATTACAATTTTGAGCTTGTTGACATTTACAAAAGACAAGTCTCAACCCCGAGCCCTGTTGACATTTACAAAAGACAGGTCTCGATACTTGTTGACATTTACAAAAGACAAGTATCACCAACCTTGAGCTTGGTGGCGTCTCATTCGGTTATGTCATTGCGACCTCTGAACCAGCAGACAGCTAAGTCTCAACCTTGAGTCCTGTTGACATTTACAAAAGACAGGTCTCGATGCTTGTTGACATTTACAAAAGACAAGTATCACCACCTTTTGAGCTTGGTTGCGTCTCATTCGGTTATGTCATTGCGACCTCTGAACCAGCAGACAACTAAGTCTTAACCTTGAGCCTTGTTGACATTTACAAAAGACAGGTCTCGATACTTATTGACATTTACAAAAGATAAGTATCACCAACCTTGAGCTTGGTGGCGTCTCATTCGGTTATGTCATTGCGACCTCTGAACCAGCAGACAGCTAAGTCTCAACCTTGAGCCCTGTTGACATTTACAAAAGACAGGCCTCGATACTCGATGACATTTACAAAAGACGGGTATCACCAAATTTTGAAGCTTGGTGGCGTCTCAATCGGTTATGTCATTGCGACCTCTGAACCAGCAGACAGCTAAGTCTCAATTCTGAACCCTGTTGACATTTACAAAAGACAGGTCTCGATACTTATTGACATTTACAAAAGATAAGTATCACCTACCTCGGGCTTGATGGCGTCTCAATCGGTTATGTCATCGCGACCTCTGAACTGACAGATAGCCAAGTCTCATCATCCAACCCAACAAGAACTATGTTCTCAAGAAATTGCAATACAATTTGGAACTGCAATTCAGAAAGAAGAACAAGATTGGAGATTCGACAAAAGAAGAAAAAATTTTCATTCACTCCAAAAGGATAAAGTACATGGAGCTACAGGCGCAAACTGTAAGACCTGAGCCGCCCTCCAAGTGAGTCCAGCCTCGTCCTCCTGTCATCAGCGGCCTGGGCAAGCGCTTGCGACCTCAGCTCGGCCTCAGTGAAATCCATTGCCTGGGTCAGACGAGCTTCAACCTCCGCCAAAGTGGCCCTCTGTGACAATCTCTGCTGTGAGAGCTCTTCATTTTGAGCCTTAAGCTGCTCAAGCCGCGTAGTTTCTTCAAGACGCACCGATTCAGCCTTGGACAAGAGAAGGTTTCCCTTCCTAATCATCTCCTTGGCCTTCGCAATCCTATCTTCAGCATCAAGAAGAGCACTGGTGGAGGCATCGATGGCATTTCCAACCTCTGCCTGCCTTATTTCCAAGGATTTCAAGTCAGAAGAGATAGCCTTAGCAGCCTCTTGAGCGGCAAGCCGGGCCTCGTGCTTTTGAGCGACAAGACGCGCGAACCGTTCATCAACTAAAGACTCCAGGTCCGAACAGCAGAGACGGCGCCATTCCTCTACATCCTTCTCAAATTCATCCACCAGGAGTTCCAAAGCAGTAGCCTGGTGATACCCCTCAAATCCCGAATACTTTCGATGCCACGGGAGAGGACCACCTTTAACTTTGAGAACGACATAGTCGAGCCCTTCAAAATCAGGTCGATAGTTCGCCCTAAGCCTTTATAAAAGCTATCGACGAGGTCACCTATATAGTCGTTCTCAACCTCAGCCACTTCTGGTAGAGAGGTAACCTTAGAGAAATCCGCCAGCCTGGTCAACACTATCGTGGAAGGAGCAATGGGAACATCAACAGCAGGGCAGATTGTCAGTGATTTCTGCGGAATCTTCATGGAAATCAGTGCGCTAGCCACCGCTGAGGTAGGGCTGACAACCATCTCCTGAACAGCAGGCTCAACTACCAGAGTTGGGGAAGTAGGGCTTGTAATCACCCTCAGCTCCACACTTGGCAAAGTTATCGGCACCTCACTCGTTGATATAGTTGGGAGTGAGGACACCTCCGGAACTGCTCTCCCTTCAGCCTCTGGTCCTTCGGCTGATTTGGGCCGATAAGAAGGCAGGTCGCCGTACAGCGCATCCAGCACAGCAGCATCAGCCGTGGTCGAAGCGCTCATGTCACCCCTTGACCCTTCGGAGAAATCTTCTGGCTCTCTTAGAGCTGATGCATCTTGAGGCCGAACACCTATAACAAGACTGCGGTCAGTCGGGACACTACATGCAAAAAAAAGCCAAGAGGTTAGGACAATACCAAAGGATGATGTCGCCTCAAACATCTCGTCAGCCACATCAGTCTCCAGGGGCTCCATCGGAAAATTTTTGGCAGAATCAGCACGAATAGCCGGCTCGCTTTCGCTTGCCGAGTATCCTGTGGACCACCCAATAGAGCTCGACGTCGCAGGACTTCCTTTAGAAGTCCCAGTTCCCAAGGGACCAATGTCGGCCACATCACCCCCGGACTCTTCCGAACGAGCAAAAGAACCAGCTTCAGTCCCATAAGTAAATAGGGGATCATAATGTTCCCCTTGCTCTCCAGCTGCCTCAGCTCCTACAATCAAGAAGAATTGATAATAAGTCGATGGGAACACACAAAAGGCGTATTATATGGACATGGTTAATCTTACCCAGATCCGGAGCGAATTCACCGCTAGTCGGCTCAGCAACCGACGGTTCAGCTGCTAATGGGGCAGCAGGAGGAATCGTTGTAGAGGGATGTCCCTCTACGACAATCGTAGGAGCTTGGCGGCGGGGCTTCTTCGCCAACGATTTCCTACGAGAGCTACTCGCCCGCTTTCTTTTGAAGTGGACTTTAAAATTCTCTTCCTCCACTTCTTCTATACAACGAGAGGGAGCCGTCCCCATCACACCAGAGCCAGTTGCAGGAGTCTCAGCCCCCGCTCCCACCTCGAAGCGAGGACTCTCGGCATCTGAGGCCTCGCTGTCTTTCACAGCAACAAACTCCTATATACCTGGCGTGCGAACCCTTTTTGTTGGCCCAAAGGCCTATCACCCTAGTTTTGATGATGATCAACTCATAAAGTTATATTTACTAATGATCTTGTGTTTAATTAGTGACAGATTCATTATCAAGATCTTAGTAGGTGCATAGCTCAACAAAGGATAAAATGTCAAGATTTGGAGCTAGCACGGTGTGATCCAAGGAGCTTTTGGATCAAGCTTGGACCAAGTCAAGAAGATGAGAAGCCTTCAAGTGAAGACTTCAAGAAGATGAAGACTTGTGTCTAGGTATAAGATTTTGTTTTTGTTTTAGTTAAAAATGTAAAGGATAGATAGTTGGTGGATTGCTCAAGTACATATCACACACACACTCTTGATTTTATTGTCTTTTCATAAAAGATTTTTTAGTTTAGAAAAGATTTTTCATTTTGAAAAATATAAGTTTGGTTTTTGGTATTTCTCATATACTTATCTTTTAACCAAAACCAAGTTTAGAGCTTTATGACAAAAACATAGATATTTCATTATGATTGTGTAGTGGATCATATCCATACACACTATGCCTTAAAAGTATATCTTGTTTTTGTATTTGATGAAGATTTGAAAAAATATGTTTTGGAAAATATTGTTTTAGAAAAATACAGTTTTTATCATGGGCCAAATATTTCCAAGTTACAAAAATAGTCCAATCTTTTATGACATGCCTTGATTTTGTGCAAGCATGTTTGTATATCAAAGTATATTGGTAAAACTATTTTTGTAGATTTTTTAGTATTTTATGGGATTTTATATGAGCCAAAAAGACAAACTTTTTTATCCCAGAAAAACTGTTTTCAGGCTTCGTATAAGTCGACTAGTGACCTTTAATAGTCGACTAATACAGGAGTCGGCCGACCGGGCCGGTCGACCGACGTGCACAAACGTGCACGCCTGTGTGTACTGGTGGACGGTCGACCGTGCCGGTCAACTGCTCCAGAGAGCAGTGCTCTCTGGAAAGTTCGGTCGACCGCACCGGTCGACCGTGGCTCCAACGGTCAGAAATCCGACCGTTGGCGGTCGATCGGGCCGGTCGACCGGCAGTACTGACAGATCCTAACGGCTAATTTTCTGGCAGCCTATAAATTGGGGGTCTTGTCATTGTTTTGCTATAAGATTTTGGAGTCTCTTAGAGCCAGTTTTTCCCAGACTTTTAAAAGGGTTTTCTCCACAAAATAGAGAGCAAATATTTCCTATCTAAAGGGAAGTTTTATCAAGAGTGTTTAAAAGAAAGTCTTTGAGTTTTCCTCCACCTTTCACATCCTTGTTTTTCTCACACCACACTTGAGCATCCATTGATTATACATCCTATAGGTGTGTTGTAGTGAGAGTGCTTTAGGTGATCAAAGTGTTGTGATCACCAAAGATCTTTTCCTTGTTCTTTGAGGAGACGGGCAAGTGTGCTCGTCGTTGTTTTGAGTTCGGGTGCGGACTCGGTTGTTTGAGGTGCGGCTTCGGCGAGCCGGTGGGCTTGCGGTGTGTACGGGACTAGAGAGTCCGAGGGCTTGTAGGTGTTGCGGCACCGAGGAGAGATCCATTGGGATCTTGCATAGTGGAAATCCTTCGTGTGTCGAAGGCGGGGATGTGGAGCAAGTGTGCTCGAACCTCGAAACATACCCTTGTGTTTGCGATTATCATCTCTCTCTCTATCTCCTTTATATCTTGCATAGTTTATATTGTCTTTACATTTACATGCTTGATATGTGTTGTGTGCATAATTGATATATATACTTGCGTGGGATTGTTGCTAACACTTGTATTCAACCAAGAGAGCCAACGCGGCACCTCAACCCATTCAAGGAGAATCTAGAGGAGTTTGTCCAGAGCTCTTCACGGGGAATTCGGCAACACTCTTTGGTTATACGTGGTGTTTAGTGTAAAAGGATTTAATTAGGTTATAATTGTTTTTAGCTTCCGCATTATTTGCATCATTTGGCATCAAGTGACCATTAGATTAGCCATCACATATTCACCCCCCTCTAGGTGATTTACACTTTTGCCTTCCCTTTTCTCAGAAGCCTTCTGCCTCAGCCGCTGAGAAATTAACTTTACACCAGAACTGTTGACCTTGAATTCGAGAGGTGTGGAGTTGAAAGTGGCATACCACTGACAGAAGCACAGGGTCATTAGGAGATTGGGAGCCCTCAACGGCGTACGCAGCCGCGCCCCAGTACCGCCTGCAGTAAGGAATCGCCAGGCACGGGCCCCATCAATAAGGCTCCCCATGAAAGCCAGATTGAGATTCGGGTTGCTCACGTACAGTTGGTCATATCCAAACTGTCGAGCAAACCGACTTGGGACGTAAGGCTCCAAGTAGCAGCTATCCCCGCTCCGGAACAATAGATGTGAAGGCCGGATACTGACCAGCCACTCAAAAATTCCCCGGCTCAGGGACGAATGCCCCTCCCCCCGTATCTTTGAACTCTTCCTCATAGCCTGCACTCCGAATACGGGAAAACAGCGGAAGAGACTATAGACGTCATAGCGACGTACTAATTTACGGACCTCAGCCACGTAAGTCTTCTGCCATGAGCATCCTTCGAATCGGCGGAGGAGCACCATTCGAACATCTTGCGGGGGATCCTCTCCAGCTTCGATTAGAGAAGGACAATGCAAGGTGAACCACGCCATCAAGTAAGTATACGGCAGACCTATTCTGGGGTTAGGTCCATCGCGGGGCGAAATGGTCCCCTTTCCACGCTTTGTCGTTGGTGGCCTGCAAAAAGCCTCCGTCAATGCACGAAGGCCTCTCTGGATACAGCACACCATGGCCGAAAGAAGTCCTAGAGGGCGACCATGAACCAAACGAACAGCGGGAAGCAAAACATTCGGATGAACGATGTTACCCGAAGAAGACGGCACCACGCACCTCTTCAGCCAGACTGTTAGGAAACCAGCCAGAAGTGCCTTCCGGGACATCGGCCTGCGAGCCTGATGATGGAAGCTTCGAAGAACATCACCTTGCTCATAGGGACCATCGTCTTCCTTCACAACTAGATCCCCTTGGGAGTGCTTTTGCATCCGGTCAAAGATGTCTTCATCAGCAACTCCGCAATGTGCCGCTTCAGGAGTATTCTCTATATCCGGGAATAAATAATTTCCCCAGCTCTTCAAGCTACAGGAGGTTCCCTTACTGCCCCCATGGATACTGGAGCAGATGTACAAGTGGCACATCAACTCCTGGTAGGTCTCGAACAAGGCAGGCTCCTGCTTCTCCAGAAGAGCCAATTCTGCCTCGCACGGGAAGTATTCTTCATATGGGAGAGACCCAAAAGGCAGAGCAGAGACTTCCCACATCTCATGCAAGGCCATACCCAATTCGCCAACAGAGGTGAAGAAAGTCCCCGAAGCTGGGCAATACAATTCAAAAATGGCGTAAAAGCACGCCACGTTCATCTCAATACCGTAGCAGGTCGCCCTGACGGCCTCGTAGAGGTTCAGCCTCTCCAAATCCTCCTCGAAATGAGCAAGAATGTAGGTAGTCAATTCTACCCACCATGCCTTCGGAGGGTGAATCCAGCCTGGAGTCCTGAAGTCAGTAGCTGGGTAGTTCCCATTGACCTTGCAGAATTGGTTGCCAAAGGTCAGCGTCACTGCAGGATTCTCTCCCACTAGGATCTCTCGTGACACATTCCCAGGATGCAGGCCCATTATGAAATGAGGAGGCCCCGCTCTTGCATAACTAGGAGATTGAAGCATCAATTTTCCTATGTGAACAGAGTCAGTACTCCGGCTCACTTCCCACGACATCTTCCGAGCCTGCGTCACGCACTGGAAGGAAGACAAAGAAAAATGGCGCTTGTTGGACGGAAGGTAGAACCTCTCGCCATCAAACTGGAAAATCCACTGCCCTTCCCCTGCATATAGTTGGTGGTCAGGGTCTGGTGCGGCATCCCCGAACATGAAATCGGGCTTCCTATAAATTCGACGGTCGACATCTTCAAGGGGAGCTGTGGTCAGGATACTCCTCGTGGTATATTGATCACCACCATGAATAAGCGTATATCTGACAAGAGAACTCCGCTCACTGAACAGAGAAGCCTGCCCTTGAAATTGCAAGCTGATATTGCCATCCGATCCCATGGTCGTCCCGAACAGGTTGTTAGAAGGACCAGGAGTATAGTGTACTGCAGGAACAAAGAGAAACTATGATTAGTTCATCAGCCGAAAGAGGGCTAAAATCAGAACGCAAAATTTGACAAGGCATAGCCTCGCCCTCTGAGCAAGGATTGGCCTAAATGATAGCTTCGCAGCTGCAGTGTAACTCCGCATCCCACACGAGGACAGGATGTAGGAAAACATCCAAGTGTTAGCTTCGCTTTGGAAGCTTAGCTTCGAACAACAGGATGTGACAAAACCTCGAAGGATAACTTCGTCAGAAGGGCATTACGGTCCTTTTCTGTCAAATATCAAAGGACAGCTTCGCATCCTGTCATTCAACAGGATGTGAACCGCCTAAAAGTTAACTTCGCTTGGAAGCTTGGGGAAGAACTCTTCAGTTCTTGGATTCCCGATCAAGAAATCAAGGTAAAATCAGGGAATTGGACTCATGTTGGATTTATCCAAGGACAGCCAGAAGTCGGCCTTAAAGGAGAGAAGACAGTCTCTAATCAAAAGGGAAAGTTCCCTACCGGCGATTGGTCGTTCGATGACCGGAGGAGGAGAAAGACCCCCCGCTGCAGAGGTTGCGATCTCTTTTCCCGCTCGTCTCTTGGGCGCCATTGAAGAACTATGGAAGTTCTTGAATTCTTGAAGAAGAAAAAGGAAGAAGAAGAGTCAAAGGTCTCTAAAAATCTCAAGTGAAGAGATCTGTCCTCTCTACAGTACGATCGGACTTTTATAGGCCAATCAGCGTCTGAAACGACGCCTCGAAAAAAGTACAGGCTGTCGTTTCAAATTAATTTGAAACACCGCCTAAAGCGCCTTCCCGAGAAGCGTTGATTCAGACACTAAGGCTTAACTTTGCCAATGAATCAAAGTGCGGACTTCGAACAAGTTCATCAAGAACTTCGCCAAAAGGGTTGCCTTAGCCCGCTAAAGGCACAGTTCGCCGATATGCCAGCATCGTGCGAAGCTCATTCAAAGAGGACCTTGTCCTTAACTCTGCACAAAGTTTAGCCCCGCTATGGCCAAATTCTCAATGAAGGCAGGTAAAAATCAGATGAGCAAAAGATAAACTTTCATTGATTTAAGAGCAAAGGTACATTGATATTACATCAAGGTTGTGTTTCATACAACAGATTCGTTGCTCAGCAAGATCATTTACGCAAAAGGCATACAAGTGGTTTTATCTGCTTCCAAAACCAGACCAACTGGACACGAAAGGCCTTCCTCCTGCACAAGACCGTAGCCATTTGTGCCACGAGGACACGGCCATAATTCTCCACAAAAATGGCAGATTTTGCCACCAGGAAGCTGGATCACCTTTGATGAAAATTGGCAATGAACTTATTACCGCCAACACGATAGATCACCTATAATGGGAATTGACAGTGATGTCAGTGATCTCACAGGTGTGACATCCGCCTTCCCGAAGTGGATCATCTCGGATAAGTGGCTACCAGCCTCACCTCAGAACGAACCATCTCGGATAAGAGGCTGCCAATAGCCTCTGGGACACACATCAGCTGCCCCAAGTTGTTCCTCCTGCTTAAAAGTAAAGCTTCAACTGGGGAAGCATAAGGTAACTTTTCGGTCTCTTTCATCAAGACACAAGATCGGCGAACATAGCTCACTGCAATGCAAATTGGAGCAAGTTAGCAGTTAAACACAAAAGATACTGCAAAAGCGCTAAAGCCAAATTCTTTGGGGCGAAGCAATCCGATTTCGATTGGAGCAGAGGATAAGCCTCGCTTGCACAGTGATGATGGGCTAGCTCAGCAAACGCCAAGTCCTAGCCTCGCCTATACGGTTAAGCCAGACTGATCCTATGGGACACAGCCTTAGCCTCACCTATATGGCAAGACTGGCTCAACCTTGAAGAGACTAAGTCCCAAGTTCTGCCTGCGCAGCGGACTTAACATGCAGTGATCTTTCCCTGACCAAGTCAAGATGATAGCTTCGCTGGGAAGCTATGCTGAAATCCTTCTCCGCAGATCAGTTGAATGGAGAACAAGGGAAGCTAATCCCTGAAGCAGCCGTCAAAGCTAAATTAAGGGAGATGAATTCCCTGAAATCGGTGAAGTTATTGAATGATCAAGACTTACCGGTCCTTGGCCGGATAATGACCAGAGTAGGCATTCCCACTAGTTCAGAGATCTGAGTATCTCTTTCAACCAAGAGAAGAGGAGAAGAGCAGATCGCTTCTCTTCAGATGACCTCAAGCGTCCTATTTATAGGCCCCATGGCCTGAGTGCTGCCGCCTCAAGCGTGGAAGCACGAGCGCATTTAAGGCATTTACCGCGCCTTGAGAACAGGGACGGCTTCCCTTAAAACCGTGCAAAGGGAGAAACGTCTCCCTCATAAAGGCACTTATGGCGCCTTGAAGAAAGGGAATATCCTCCCTCGAAAACGTGCAAATCGGAGAATATCTCCCTCGATCAGCACGGAGAAAGGAGTAATCCTTCTCGTAACCGACCCATGGCAGTTGGCCTCGGGAAAGCGACAGATGTTCCAGAGCGAACCTATCTAGCCGCGAAGCTACCCAGACGCGAGTCTACATGATTCTTCGACGAATCTACATCCCAAAGCAGGATTTAAAGCGAAGCTGAACTCAACCATCATGGCGACGTTCATACTCCACACACCACCGGTCAAAGCAGTTCAAAGTGTTTCGAAGTCTGAGCTATTGCAGATTTTCGAAAACTTTGAAGGGGGTCTTGTTGACACTTAAAAAAAGACAAGATTCTTATTGGTCTTAACAATGTCTAAACTTGTTGACATTTACAAAAGACAAGTGACAGATGAGCTGAAGACCAGTTTTCATCTATCTCCGAGGGACAAGGAAGCAACTTGGACTCCACTATCCAGCAAGCAGACAGTGAAGCCGAATTGTTTCTAAACAGACCTCAGCAGGTCTAAGGTGCTAACACTTAACATCGCATGAGCCCAAAGGGATAGCCTCGCTTGAGAGGCTAATGTCACTCGACTTCGCCTCGAAGCCATTCGAAGCCTCGCC
The DNA here is from genome assembly GCA_038442645.1 of Agave tequilana. NCBI lineage: Eukaryota > Viridiplantae > Streptophyta > Magnoliopsida > Asparagales > Asparagaceae > Agave > Agave tequilana. The sequence continues at coordinate 27,768 of JAVJIF010017179.1, read as the reverse complement.
AAGAAGCTAGCTCGCAAACTTCGCCACAGAGGACTTCCAGCTCCGCCAAAGGGTTTCTTTCGGACTTCGCCAGAAGCTGTCTCTAGCTCCGCTACGAGCTCAATGCGGACAGCTCCGCCATTGGTCTGCTATGGTCAACCTTTGACCAATCAAATCTCCGGATGAGATCGGATCCAATCAGATCAAATCCAATTAAAATCAAATCAGAGATCAAAATTGGCAGTTGATTGCCACAATCTCTTGACTCTCCTAAAAATGAGTAAGAAGATCAGGGAAAATCCTCCTACGATATGGAAAGGATCAAGAAGATCAACCGACCTGCCAATTCTAGCTTCGCAAAAGCTGATCCTAGCCTCGCAGCAAGGCTACTTTCTGAATTTAAACAGATTTGATTCAATCTGTTTCCATATTTTCAAGGGATGATTATACCCTTGCTCTCCCTATAAATAGCCCATCAGGGGCACAAGGAGGAGGGAGGACGGACAGGTGCAAGAGAGAGAGGACTCCACAAGTAGAGGCTTCTTCATAAAGCACCGTGCGCTCTCAAATTCAGAGACCTTTTAGAGAATTGCTTTCTCTATCCAGGGTGTTGATACCCTAACATCGTCTTTCTTCTCAAGGAATCTCCGGAACCAGGCGAGAAGGAATTCCTAATTGAAGGCGATTTTGAGAAGCAGCAAGAGGGTTCTACCAACCTTCTGTTCTCTGATTCCCGGAACCAGGCGAGAAGGGAATCTCATCGCTCGCATCGTCAAAGGGACAAAGTGGTCGCGCGCTGACCAAACTCCTATCGGCACACTTCTGCAGAATCTCTGAGGAGATCTACTTGTAATCTTTTTAAGAATACTTGTAATTTAGCTCCTCAACCCTTTTATTGTAAGTTTTCCCCCTTTGCGAACATAATGGAAAATAATGTAAGAATGTGTCCTTCTAATATTAAATATGTGGTTAATGCAATAAATCCTGAAAAAGGTTGTAAACAAGTAAGCGCACAACAATGTATTGATTATATCCGACATAAGAGTAAAAATAGTAGGCAAGAGTTCATTTCTATCATCAAATATTTTCAAGAGAAAGCAGAGTTAGATCTAGAATTTTTCTTTACTAATGAGGTTTATTATGCAGGCATACTAAGAAGTGTCTTTTGGGCCGACGGAAGAGAAAATCTTCTTATTTAAATTTTTCTAATGTGGTAGTTTTGATGCAACATACAAGACTAATCATCTGAACCTGCCCTTCGCTTCATTCACTGGAGTGAATCATCATCAATAATCTATTTTGTTCGCTTGTGCATTACTCGCGACGATTAAATAAATATATTTGTTTGGTTTTTCAAGAATGGCTCAAATGCATGCATGGAGTTGCACCAAAGGCGATCATTACCGATCAAGATGCCTAGACAGGTGATGCTATAAAGATAGTTTTTTCTAATTGTCAGTACCGGTTCTGTTTTTGACATATAAGAAAATATATTGCTGAGTAATAATTCTCTTGATGTACAAATATGGAGAGAATTTTTTCATTGTTTTTAATTTTTGATATTCCTCTCACGATATAAGAACGCGCTAGGATTATTAGAGAGTGATAAAGGAAAAATATGATATAGATGAAGACGAAGATAGTTGGTTGGTAAAGATGTACAGATTGTGAACACATTGGGTAGATGTTTAGCTGAAAGATATTTTTAGGCGAAAATGACAACTAGTCAAAAATATGAGAGTATTAATTCTTTTTCAGTGGGTTTGTAAATGCAAACACAAAACTTGTTGAGCTTGTCAACTAATATGATAAAACTGTCACTGCTCGTCATAGTGCTGATTCTCAAGAAGACTTCTTGTATTTGAATTGTGTGCCTACTATTACGAAATTATGAAGTTTTATACTAAGAAGATTTTTAAGTTATTACAAAAAGAATGGGCAGTTGTAATGATACTGTTTTTCGAAGAGTTGAAAAATGAATGCTCAAGAATAATTTATTTAGTTGGTGGCTTTCCTGAATCAAAAGATAAATGGGACAAAGTCAGTTATGAGATTTGTGGTGAGCTTCTGTTATAAAATATCAACTCTTATGCTTGGCAATCAAAAACCAATAATGTCTAGTGAAATGTGGCATCATCAACATTGTGTTTATGATTGATTGGGAAGAACATATACTGTGTCACTATTTCACTCTTTTGTTTGTTTTTTATGAAATATTCTTTGAGATCACTTCTTTTAGATACAATATCGTGCTATCAAAATTAGACCAAATAAACATTAAAAGATTAAAAATATAGGCTATAAGAAATATAATGTATTATTAATATGAAATTTTTCCCTCTGAATATCATGTCATTGAATTATTACTATACTGTGACTAAGGTCGCAGTCATATGTATGCAGGATGACAAAAAAGAACTGTAATCAAAGTCGCAGTTTCTCATTCAAGATCACAGTTTGACAGATTGTAATCTTTGTTAAGAAAAATGAAAGAAGGAAAGTAAGAATTACCCATACTTGGCTACGAAAGAATAAGCTTTTCATACCACTCTTATTTTTCTAATGTTTCATATAAAAATGAATGATATTGACATTTATATCTTTCTTGAATAATAGTTCCTTTATGTTATTTTCAGTAATATGTATTACATTATCTGGATCCTGGTATGCAATAGCACTGCAAATAGCAAATATTTTAGGGTTAATAATATGAATTAGTTATTGCAGAATTAAGAATTTAATGATTATATTATAATTGCGACCTTGGTCACAGTTATATCAATTTGAACATTTTTTCACAGAAGTTAGAAAAGAAATTGTAAAAAAAATTTACTAACTCAGAGGTGGCTTTGTAAAAAAAAAATCTTGATGATGCTTGCTTTTGTGGCTCCAAGCTTTTGTACATAATACTTTCATTTAAACCCCTAAATCTAGACTGACTGTTGTATTTATTTGTTGTGTCGAAGTCAAGATTAGTAATTTCTGCCTGAACCTATGAAATTATCTCCTTACATGATTTTTTCATTTGTTTTGGGTAAACAAAGTTCAGAGTCATCACGGTCTCTTTCAGCACACTTGTTGACTTCCCTCTCTATAGAACTTTTGGAGATATCTACTGACTTTTCTTTAAAACTTCTTCTTTCTCCATAATAGGAGATTATTTTTTACTTTGAAACTCTGAAGCTTTGTCTTTCTGGATATTAAGTATTTGTTGAGTTAAATTTAGAGTTTAACTTGGAAAATTAGAGCATCTAATACTTAACTCATATTTTCTTGCATGATATCCCCTTCTCCTTCCTCCTCTTCTCTCTATCATTTTGTTCCTTCTTATTCATCCTCTTCTCCATTTCCTCTTCCTCTTTTTCCTTCCTTCTCTTCTCCTTCTCCTTTTCCTCTAGCTCCTTCATCCTCTTCTGCTCCTGTTCCTTCTTGCTTTTTTGCTTCTCTTCCTTCCTCCTCTTCTTCTTCTCCTGCTCCTCTTTCTCTCTTCCTCCTCTTCGCCACCTCTTTCTTCCTCCTCTTCTTCTCTTGCTCCTTCTTCTTCTCCCTCTTCTTCTCCATCTCCTCTATCTTCCTCCTCTTCTCCTCCTGCTCCTCCATCTCCTCTTCCTCCCTCCTCTTCTCCTCATGCTCCTCTATCTCCTTCTTCCTCCTCTTCTCCTCTTTCTTCCTCGCCTTCTCCTTCTTCTTTTTCCTCTTCTTCACCTCCTCTTTCTCCTTCTTCATTTTCAGCTCTTTCTTCCTCTTCTCCACCTCTTCTTTCTCAATATTTGCTGCTCTTAATAGTTCTTCTTCCTCCTTCTCTTTCTCTTCTATTTTTGTTTCTTTAATTTTTTTTCTCTTTTCTCTTCTTCTTTCTTTCTTCTCTTTAGTTTTCTCCTTTTCCATTTCATCAATTTGGTTTTCTAACTGAAATACTCTGTTTTTCAGATGTAAATTTTCAAATCTCAAAATATGTACTTCTTCTCTTGTTTCATCCCTTGTATCTGGTAAATAACTTGCAATAGTTAGTTCTGACATACTCTCCTCAACTATATTTATAGGTTTTTATTCCTCTGCGATGTCAGGTTCAATATTTTCATCATGTATTGTTCCTTTTCCTCTTCTATAGCAAGGCCTATCGTAATTTTTTCCTCCCTGAAAATGTTGGTCATTTGATTTAAAACGTGAAAGTCAAGTAAAACATTTACCAAATTATAACCAAATTTTCAGAATCGTGACTAAAGTCGCAGCCTAAAGGAAAAATAGTAAAACTTGTCTTTCATCAGGACTGCGATTTTGGTCACAGTCACAAGTAGAATATGTTATGAACAATTGAGTACTACAACTATAGTTGCAGTACGAATAAATATTTTTAACAATTAGTTTTATCAGAACTGCGACTGAGTCAGAACTGCGACCTCAGTCGTAGTTCTATTAAAATTTTAGCCAAGATTTGCATTATCTTTTAAAAACTACTATTTGGTCGCAATCATCATAAACCACCAAATTATTGAGAAAATAATACTCCAACTACAATCGCATTTTTTTTTTAACAAATCAATAGACAAACTTTGTACAGTTTATATTTTTTTATACTAACATTTTCTTTTTCAATTTCTGATAGATTGATTTCAAGTAGGACTTCTAATATTGTGCAGGTCCCATCTTACTGCCCTTGGAGTTTCTCCTCCATTTCCTTTCTTCGCTCAACAATTTCAGCACTTTCCCATAACCAATACTGCAACAGATATTAGTATATCAGATATATAATTAGTGATCATTTATATGCAATTAACATCAATTTTTAACAAATAAAAAATTATACTTACAAAAATTTGCATTAAACATCCTTGCAGCTCAAATATATTTTGCCTGAAATTATCCAGTGATTCAAGAAGAAACTGTTACATAGTTTTAGCCCAACATATGCTCTTCATCAGCTGAATATTAACAATTTGTTTTACTAAATACCAGGGCTTTGTGCATTTACTGTTAGAGAAGAACAGTGTCGCTAACACATATAGAATTATCAATGTAGTAAAGTCTTGAGTTGTAAATTTTTATCTGTCTTTTATAACTTCATTTAATGTCACTTGCTGCTCCAGCTGCTCTTCTCTTGTAACATCTAATTCAGTTCTCCTTCTTGTTTTACCAAAAGATCATCCAAAGCCTCTTCAATGGGAATTTTTGTGATCTTAAAATTTATAAAATAGTGTTTAATAACACCTTTGTCCTTAAAGTATATATTTTATTCATAATAAAATTAGCTCTGTTGATAGGTAGACCAAACGTGAGGGTCACATCCTCTACTGTTAACTGGATTCTTTTTCTGTTGATTTCAAAGCTCCTTGAATATCTATCTATTGGTCTACAATTTTCAGAACACTTATATTTGATTTCAGACCTTTGTCTTCTCCAAATTCTCTCTGTAGATGTCATGAATGTAGCATTGAACGGTGTCTCCTTCATACCATTAATGAAATCAGAATTAATGTGCTTCCTGAATTTTTTTTTTATTAATTCGCATATTAGCTTTAAGCTTGATCGCATGGGGACAAACCTTCACTTCTTGCCTCACCCTGATGCATAAATATTCAAAATATAAATTCACATTAAAAAATAACAAAAGTTATATAAGACTACGACCAAGGTCGCAGTACTCCGAACAACTTAATTAATAAAAAACTGCGATCTTGATCTCAAATATGAAGAATAAATTATTCAAGACTGTGACGAAGGTCGCAGTGTTATTATGACTAAAATTATTAAATGAGCGTGCTGTTACATAAGAATGCGATCAAGGTCACAGTTCTTAACAACTTTTTTCAAAGACAATGAACTTTGTCGCAGTACTGTCAAAACAAACAAATTTAAAAAACTAACTGTCGACATTAAAAAGAAAAAGAAGTCATACAAGACTGTAACCAATGTCACAGTATTCTAAACAGCTTGATTACTAAAAGACTGCGACCTTGGTCGCAATAAAGAAAAAAAGCTATACAAAACTGCGATAAAGTCGCAGTGTTTTAAACTATAAAAGGAACCTATTGTGACATGAGACTGCGATCAAGGTCATAGTAAGTGTTCTTAACAACTTTTTTCAAAGACATCGACGTTGATATTTGTACTGTTAAAACAAATAAATTAAAAAACTAAAAGTCACAGTCTACATCTTGAAATTTTTAAAATATTTTTTTACATAATTTTTTTTAAAGATTGCGACTTTGAGTCCCAGTATTATTTAAAGAAACACTATTAAAAAACTTAAAGTCACAGTATAAATTTAAAAATTAATTAAAACCACTTTTTATATCCAAATTACTATTTTCAAAGACTGCGACTTCGAGCGCAGTTTTCTTTAGACAAACAAATTAAAACACTGGGCTTAAAGTCACAGTAAGCAGTTATTTTGTGGTTAAAATCGCTTTTTAAATCAAATGTGTTTTTAAAAATACTGCGACCCAGGTCTCATTCCTTATAAAAAAAACATAAAAAAAATTAATTTTGCGACTAGAAAGTTTGAATTTTGAATAAAAAAGTTTTTTTTAATCAAATTTTGGTTTAATTTTCATTTTTTTCAAAAATCGACACGAAAATTGAACTTGTAACACAATATTTTTAAGCGTCGAGACTACGATCTAAACCAAAATTGTGACGCCCTGATTCGGCGGGTACGGGGACGCCACTGTGACGTACATACGCAGGTTAGAAATACCCTCACGTATATACACTAAGCTTCAGTACAGGCAAGAATCAGAGGCGGAAGCACAGTGGTAATATATATTCCAACAGAATAGTACAAGTACATGATTATCACAGAAAGTGATACAATATTACAGGAATATTACATCATTAGAAAATATAGGGTATAATACAAGAAGGGATATGCATAATAAAAACTGAGGGATGCTCACAATACGACAAGAGGGACCTCGAGAGCCAAGCAGGAGAAAAGCTAGGAGGAAGAACTACGGTGATGTCCGAGCTTCTACTGCACTCCGATCACTACGGGAGGATCCGCCGCGTACTCTGATCAACTACAGCAAGATCACTATGGTCTAGACTCCAGGATGTGGACATGAGAATCCAGGGTTGTTAGCAACCCCAGCGAGTACATATTACAAAGCTAAATGGCGTGCATAATAGGCACACGTATACATGATCAAGTGATGTGGTCCAGGCATGCAGGTACAGGAAATGACAAGTAATATAAGGAAAATGACAGTAAATCTGAGATCAAGTGAATACATGTATATCAATAAGTCTGAATCGGAAAAATACATGAAAGACGGTATAGAGAGCATAAGTACATATAATCATGCGACAAAATATGGCAAATATGTGATAAATATACTAAACACGCGATAAATATAAGTATGGACAAAACTAGTTGTATAAGCTCAGATTATGGATTCATGGGGTTAATATGTCGAGGGGATAATCCAAACAAGGAAACCCTAATCTATATCCACATATCCGATGTCACCATCATCTGAATTCATACAACTTGAGTTACCCTCAGGGCAATAGAACTAGAGTGTGTCTGGAGTTATCATGGTATCACAGAAGTCATGTGTTATAAAACAGGGTGTCAATTCAGAGCATAGTACTATAACTGGAGAATATAAAGGTGTTACATTTTAATTAATCCAATAATAATAATCAGTACCGTTTGATATTTCAATCGCCTCCCTATCAGCACCTCACATCACCGGTAGTCCATACTAGAGTTCGCACTCTGTAGAACTTACCCGGGTCTGATATGTGAGTACAGGACCCGAACAAAGGAGAGACCAAATATCACACGTTCCTAACCTTATTACTGTTTGGTTGTCTTATGTTATTCATCCGATTCATATGCTTTTGTATGTGCTACCAGCACACATACATCCAGTTGTGAATAAGACGAGTTATTATTTGGAAACTGATAAATCTGATGGCTCATACTTATAGTGGGTCCCGTCTCTGCCCGGGACTAGCTCAGGAGTACAGGCTACTGCTTCCGGGACTTATCATTACGCGCCCCACACGACACTTTAGATTCAGGCTACTGCTTCCGGGGACTTATCATTATGCGCCCCACACGATACTTCAGAAATATCACCATTATAAATATGATATCATACCGGTTTCCATCAGTTTCCCCACCCAGTGTAAGTTGAGTATTTTTATTATATATGTTGCCCAAAGATAATGTCCACAAGTGTATACAGTATAACCATGATTATCCAACTATGGGATTTAACAGGAGTATAATATCAGGAGTTACCCTTTTTCAGGGGTTCAGGAATACAAGAGTTCAGGAGTATAGGAGTTCAAGAGATACAGGAGTACATGAGTACAGAAGATACAGGAGATACAGGAGTGCCAGATGTCTGGTCACATAATAATCATGAATATGCCAGGTAATACAGGTGCCAGGTGTCAGGTGTCAGGTATCAGGTGTTATATATTATGTGGCAAATATAGCATGTCAAATACCGGTGTCATATATCAAGTGTCAAATATTAGCATAGCAAGTACCGATGTCAGGTATCATATGTCAAATATAGCATGGCAGGTACCGGTGTCACATATAGCATGGCAAATATCAGTGTCAAATATATCATGGCAAATGTCGGTGTCAAACATGACAAATACCTGTGTCCGGTATCATGTGTCAAATATAGCATGGCAAATACTGGTGTCAAATATAGCATGGCAAGGGTTGGTGTAAATACCGAGTGCCGGTGTAAATACCGAGTACCAGTGTAAATACCGAGTACCGGTGTCATAAATCATATATCAAGTGTAACATGCCAAGTGTCGGTGTAAATACTGAGTACCGGTGTAAATATCGAGTGCTAGTATTATAAATCATATATCAAATGTAACATGCCAAATACCAGTGTAAATACCGTGTGCTTGTGCCATAAATCGTATACCAAGTATAACATGTGTAGGGTCGGTATCAGATGTCACGTGTCAAGCATAACATGTCTAGGGTCGGGTGAATACCGTGTACAACATCATATATTAACTCGCATAACATGATATCATGTATTAAAACTACGGTAGCAAGTGCTAGGCATGCTAAAATTATCCACATATCAATTCCATGTTATAAATACAAGGGCGTTTATTTTTAAGTGTATTAAGAAGCACTCACCTAAAACCGGGGTGAAATAACAGTTAAAAATCCAGAAAATCGGTGATCCGCACGAGAAATCCACTAGCGCATAGTTGTATATTAAAATATATAATTATAAATATATATATAAATATTGGAGAGGGAATGAGAGAGGAAAGAGAGGAGAGAGAAAGTTATAGGAAGGAGAGAGAAAGAGAGAGAAAATATGGTGTTTTTTTAGAAATAAATTTAGAATTAAAAGGAGAGGGGTATTGATGTAAATATAGGGAAGTAAATTGGGAATGAGGTGGGGGTATTTTAGGAAAGTGGGAAAAGTTGATTTATTTAGGGAAAGAAAGAGAAAAGAAAAGAAAGAAAGAAATAAAGAAGAAAGAAAGAAAGAAGGAAAAGAAAGTGGAGGGGTGTGGCCGGCGGCCTGGGCGGTGCCGCCGCCGCCGGCGGGTGCCCGGCGAGGAGGGATGGCGACCTAGGGCCGGGGAGAAGTGGGAGGTGATGGTGTTTGATGTTGGTTGTGGTTGTAGTTTGTGTTTGGTGGTGGTGGTGGTAGTTGGTGGTGGAGGTGGTTGTGGTGGTGGTGGTGATGATTGGTGGTGTTGGGGAGTTGGAGGAGGAGGAGGTGGTGGTGATGATGTGGTTGGAGTGGTGGAATTGGTGGTGGTGATAGTGAAATTTGGAGGAGAAAGGGTGGTGATGGAGGTGCGTTTGGATGAAATTGGTGGTGGTGGAGTGATGGTTGGAGCTGATGGAGGTGGAGAAGGAAGTGGGGGGGTGTGGGGCGGCGCGGCGCCGGTGGTGGCGGTGGTGAGGGTGGCCGGTGGTGGTTGTGATGGGTTTTGTTGAAGTGTTGGAATTTTGGAATGAAAATGGAAGGGAGAAGGAAGAGTAATGGGGTTTTAATGAAGAGAAAGAAAAAGGAAAATGGAGATGATGAATGGGGATGGGGGGGAGATGGGCTGCTCAGCCCATCATGCTTCTCCTGCTGCAGCTGCATTTGCGTTAGCGTGGGGGTGGAGGTGGAGTGAAGGAGAAGAAAAGAAAAGAAAAAAGAAAGAAAAAGAAAGGAAAAAGGGAAAATTTAAAAGAAAAGAAAAGAAATAGTAAAAAAAATAATAACTAAATATTTTATTAAATAATAAAATTAATAAAATATTTTGGGAGTAATAAGTAGAGGAATGGAGAAGGAAAAGTACGAAAAGATAAGACCGGTAATAAATATTATTATTTTAGGCAAAATCTTGACTGTTTTAGAAACGCTCCAAAAAATTCTCAAAAATAGTAAATATTATTCTAAGATACTCAGTGAAATAAGATTTGAAAAATATAATGTAGTTTTCAAATTAAAAATCCTGAAATCTTCCAGCGATACCGGCCGACACCAGAACCGTCAAATTTTGATAAATTTAGAAAATTTTCAAAAAAATCTTTTTAGATAGAAAATGAAATTCTAAGATGCACTTTAAAAGCCGTTTTTGAAAATTCAATCCCATTTGAAAATTAAAAAAATCTGGAATCAGTTAGCGATGCTGACTGACACCGGTTTTGGAGATTTTGCAGAAAAATTTCAAAAAATTTCAGAAAATCATGAAAAATCTAAAATATTAGAAAACAGTGTCTGAAACTGAAATCGGTTAAATCGAACTACTAGGAAGTCAAATCGGGCTACTGGCTAGTATCAGGTTCTCGGTCCGGGTCAGAGCTTACTCTAGGTCTGAGAATCCAGATCCGATACTCAATAATATAAGCAATCCCAACTCAAAAACACATACTGGAAGAAAATTGAACAACATGGTCGAAAAATTTTTGGCATACGCATCTGGGTACGTATCCCGGGAACGGGGTGCTACAAAAATGATGTATAAAGTGTGAAATTATTCTTTAAAATATATGATTGAGAAAAAGAAAAAAATTATAAATTTTTTTAGGGCAACTAATATTCTAGGGTATCACGCATTTTACCTTTTTCGGCTGCTGCTTTCTTACTCGTCATCTTAATCCGATCTTATTTTATTAATTTAAAATTTGATGAGGATGAATTAGAAATTAAGCACTCAGGATTACTTCAACTGATTTTTTTTGAAAAAAAAAATTTTCAGATCAGTAAAAATTTGGGGAGGAGTTTTTCGCTAGGTTAAAAGTAAAACTGAGGGTATTTTAGTCAATTGTAATTATAAAGTGATTGATGATCATTTTAGCGAGATATTTTGACTTTTTTAGCTTCTACACTCTGCCACAGATCTGTGACAGAGATTTTGCTACGTAACCGCCAGCTGAGAAGCTCTCTCAGCTGGCGGCTGAGGTGCAGAAAACCCTATTGTTAAGAACACTTTAAAGTATGTAGACCCCACAAAGTGTTAATAAGTTATTTAAAAATTATTTTTATGTGGTGGAAACCACTATGTGTAACTAAGTTAATTACACATAGGGTGTATTATAATCTTACCCTATTATATATATATATATCATATGAGAAAAATGGGAATCAGCTGACACAAGAGGCAATTCCATCCTATGTCGCACTTAAAAATCATATCTTCTAAATTTTTTTTCAAGATCCAGCCGCACGTTATTATTTTCATGTTCTAAGATGCACACATATAGAAAATCAAATGATTTAGAGTTCGTTTACACATTGATCTAATCATTCCATTTTATTCTACTGTTAAAAAACCGTTAATGTTGAACCAAAAGATAATAAAGTAAAAAAACTTCAAATCAGGTGATTTTTTATATGTATATATATCTTAGAATATGAAGATGATAATGTGCGGTCAGATCTGGAAAATTCAATCGAAAACTTGAGCTTTGAGTGCGACATAGGATGGAGTTGCCTCCTGTATCAGCTGATTCCCATCTCTCTCTCTCCTCTCTCTCTCTCTCTCTATATATATATATATATATATATATATATATATATATATATATATATATATATATATATCAAAAAAATGTCTATCGGCCACCAGCTAAGAGAGTCTCTCAGTCGGTGGTGGCGTGGTGTAATATGTGCCACAGAGCTGGATAATTTTCATAAAGATCCCACTTTTAGAAATAACTAAAATTACTAAAAGACCCTATTGTTCAAAAAAGACAGTTTTTCTTAGGATGAGATTTATATTCTCTATTATTATCTTTCCCTCTCATTATTCTCTCTGTCTCTCGGATGCATTCAAATCTAGATTTCAATTTCGCAGGCAGTCTCGATCTTAGAAAAGCGAGATCAGATCTTGATTTTGAGTTCGTAGACCTAGATTTCTTCTATCAGATCGTCATCGATCTTTTCAGCTCAATCTTTTATCTCCCTGTATCAGATCTCTCTCGACCTGTCCTTTTTGATGTCGAGCCCCAACCATAATTAATCTCCTGCCACCTCATCTTGGCACCGCCCCGCCCACTTTCTTCCCGATTGAATATGAATCAGGTATCATCAAGTTCAACTTCATCAGCAAACAAAACAAATGCAACAAGAAGGAGAACTTTGGATGCTGAAATAGAGGTTAATTTTTTTCTAGATTTATTTATTATTTATGTCATTATTTGTCACAGTCATCATCAAAAAATATTATGTTTATATTGAGACTGCGACCTGATGGATGAAATCTTCGTCTATCTGGTCATAGTCCTTATCAACAATCTTTAACTTTTTCTGTAGTGATAATGCTTCCTTAATCACGGTCTTACAGTAATTTGAATACTCGTTTATTACTTTCTTTATACAGATATTATGTTTTTTAAAATGCAACTAAGGTCGCAATTTTTAAAAAAAAATTCGCAATTGTTATAAACTGCGAATTTAGTCACAGTTTTCAGTTATATAAGGAATGTATCTTAGTCGCATCCCTTTATTATATTAATATTGCGGTCTTAGTAATAGTCATTTATTTTATAAGTACTGCGGCTAAGCTCACAGTTTTTAAGAAAATCCAAATTGTTTTCTATGTCGGCCTTAGACGCATTCTTCAGTTATATTAGGATTGCAACCTTAGTCTTCAGTTATATTAGGATCTTCAGTTATAAAATTTTAAGAACTACGAATAAAGTCGCAACCTAGAGAAAAAATAGTAAAACTTGTGTTTCATCAGGACTGCAACTTTGGCCGCAATCAGAAACAGAATATGTCATGAACAATTGAGTACTGCGGCTATAGTTACAGTACTAAGAAATATTACACACAATTTGTTTTATCAGGACTGTGATCTCAGTCACAGCTCTATTAAATTTTAGCTAATATTTGCGTTATCTTTTAAAAACTGCGACTTCGGTTGCAGTCATCATAAATCACCAAATATTAAAAAAATATACTCCAATTGTGATCGCATTTTTTAAATAAAATAGTAGACAAACTGTGTCCAGTTTATGTTATTTTATACTAACCTCTTCTTCTTCAGTCTCTAATAAGTTGATGTCAAGAGCTTTGCTAATATTATGCAGGTCCCATCTTACTACCTTGAAGTTTTCTCCTTTATTCTTTTTCTTCGCTCAACAATTTCAGCTCTTTCACATAACTAATACTGCAACAATATTTAGTATATCAGTTATATAATCAATGGCCATTTATATACAATAACATCATTTTTAACAAAAAATTATACTTACAAGAATTTGCACTGAGTATCCTTGCAAGTCAAATATATTGTGCCTGAAATTGTCTAGTGATTCAAGGAGGAACTGCCACACAACTTTAATCCAACATATGCTCTTCATCAGCTGAATATTATATTTGCTCTACTAAATACCTTGACACTGTGCATTTACTGTCAGAGAAGAACAGTGCCACTGAAATATATATAGAATTATCAAGTGTGAGTCTTGAGCTGCAAGTCTTTGTCTGTCTTTAATAACTTCATTTAATATCATTTGCTGCTCCAGTTGCTCATCTCTTTTAATATCTAATTCAGTTCTCCTTTTTTTTACCAAAAGATCATCCAAAACTTCTTTAATGGAGATTTTCTTGGTTTTCTTAATATTTTTGAAATAATGCTTAATAATACCCCAATCTTCAACTACAAGTGTTATTCAAAATAAGATCAGCTCCGTTGATAAGTAGACCAAACGTAAGCGCCACATCCTCTACCGTTAACTGAATTTTTTCCTCTGATTTTAAAGCATCTTGAATCTCTATCGTACTGGTCTACAATTTTTAGAACTTATGTTTGATTTCAGATCTTTGTCTGCTCCAAAATTCTCACTGTAGAATGTCATGAATGTAGTGCCAACAGTGTCTTCTTCATAACAATAATGAAATTAGAATTAATATGCTTCTTAATCTTTTTATTAATTCGCATATTGGCTTTAGGCTTGAATGCATGAGACGAACCTTCACTTCTTACCTCATTTCTGATGCACAAACATTCATATATAAGGTTACATTAAAAATTAACAGAAGTTACAAGACAGCGATCAAGGTCGCAGTATTCTAAACAGCTTAATTAGATTGTGACCTTAGTCGCAAGTAAGGAAAAAAGTTATACAAGACTGCGACCAAAGTCGCAGTGTTCTTAAACTAAAACTACTAAATGAGCATGTTGTTACATAAGACTGCGACTAAGGTCGCAGTGTTCCTAACAACTTTTTTCAAAGATAGCGACGTTGGTCGCATTTTTGTTAAAACAAGCAAATTAGAAAAAATTGAAAGTCACAGTCTACAGCTTGAAATATTTAAAATAAATTTTTTACATAAATAATTTAAAGATTGCAACTTTGGGTCTTAGTATTATTTAAGAAACTAAACTAAAAAACTCAAAGTCGCAATAAAAATTTTGAAAATTTGTTAAAATCACTTTTTAAATCCAAATTATTATTTTCAAAGACTTCAACTTCGATCACAATTTTCTTTAAACAAACAAATTAAAAAAGGCTTAAAAATTGTAGTAAGCAATTAAACTTAAAATTTCTTTTTAAACCAATAACTATTTTTTAAAAATACTGCGACTTTGGTCGAATTTCTTGTAAAAGAAACATAAAAAACTATATTTGAGAATAGAATGTTTGAAATCTGAAAAAAAGCTTTTTTAATCGAATTTAGTTTAATTTTTTTATATTCAACACAAAAAATCGAAGTTGTAACTTAACTTTTTTGAGCATCGAGACTGCGATCTAAACTAAAATGATGTGTAAAGTGTGAATTATTCCTTAAATGCATAAGATTAAAAAATCATAAATTTTTTTAGAACAATCAATATTGTAGGCTATCACGAATGTTTTTTATTTTTTTTGGCCACTGCTTTCTTACTCGCCATCTTTATTCAGTTCTGGTTTATCACTTTACAATTTGATGTGGATAAATTAGAAATTTAGAACTGAAGATTACTTCAACTAAAAGTTTTATGAAAAACACAATTTTTTAGATCGGTAAAAATTTAGGGAGGAAGAGTTTTCGCTAGGTTAAAAGTAAAACTGAGAGTATTTTGGTCAATTATAACTGTAAAGTGATTGATGATCATTTTAGCGAGATTTTTTTTTGCTTTTTTTAGTACCTACACCCTGCCACAGATTTGTAGCATATATTGGGCCACGTCACTGTTGGCTGAGAAACTCTCTCAGCTGGCGGCTAAGGTAAGAAACCCTATATATATGGATAGAGTTATAATACACAAAGGTGTAACTAAGTTAGTTACATGCATTTCTTTTCACCATACAAGAATATTTATAAATTTTTTTTGCTTGGTGAGATAGAAACAGAAATTAATATGAGTGGTCCCGATAAGGGTTTTTAAAAATATTTTTTAATATGGTGAAAGAGGTGTGTGTAACTTAACTTAGTTACACCTATGTGTATTGTAATTCTACCAATATATATATACATTCATACATATATATATGGGTTACTGTACCTCAACTAACGGCTGAGAGAGTTTCTCAGCCGGCGGGACGTGGCAACATAATAGCCACAAAATTGTCATTAATTTTGGTGGACAAAAATCAGAGAAATCCCGCCTAAATTACTATCAGTTACCTCAAAAGTGTATTTGACGAAAATATCCTCCCTCACAACTTTTTACCTTATGTAAAATTTTCTTTCAAAAAATTTACAGATCTAAAATTTCACTTGATCATTCTGAAGAGATTAGTTCTATTGTTTTCACAAATTTTCTCAGTTTTTTAAAAATATATTTGCTACATATGGCGCCAAAGAAATCATCCGCGGAAAAAGGTAATGGGGAAACAAAAGCAATTTTTTTTAGGGTTTGTGGATTTTAATAGTTATATTTTTTTTCAGATTTGATTCCGTTTCTTTCACTTTTTTTTTGAAAACTTGGGACCATGGTCCCAAATAAGAGAGAGATTCTCAAATAACACAGCGACAAAGGTCCAATTTTTTTCAAGTTTTTTGATTTCCTTCTCTGTCTCCATGGTCGCAGTTGTTTAGATTAGCGTTGTAAATGTATGCGACCTTGGTCGTAGCGTTTTAACAAATATTTATTTTTTTATACCCTTTTTGTCGACTTGGGTTGCAGTTTGTTTGGATTAGCGTTGTAGATGTATGCGATCTTGGTCGTAGCGTTTTAAAAATTATTTATTTTTTTCATACCCTTTCAGTCGACTGGGTCGCAGTTGTTTGAGTTAGCGTTGTAGATGTATGCCACCTTGGTCGCAGTATATTAAACATTATTTGTTTTTCATTCCCTTTTCTGACGAACTGGATCGCAGTTGTTTGAGTTAGCGTTGTAGATGTATGGGACCTTGGCCGCAGTGTTTTTAAAATTATTTGTTTTTCATTCCTTTTCTGTCGACCTGGGTCGCAGTTGTTTAAATTTACGTTGTAGATGTATGCGACCTTGGTCGTAGTGTTTTAAAATCATTTATTTTCATTCCCTTTTAATTTCTAAATAAACATTAAACTAAAGTTTTTAATGTTTTTTTCAACTATAAGTAAACAACAAGTGAAGGTTCGGCCTCTGAGATCGAGCCTAAACTTATGTGCGAATTCATTAAGAAATACAAAAAGCACATTCAGGGCGATTTTATAGATGCGATCAAGAAGACCCCATTTGGCCCAATTTTCGTGGCCTTCTACAATGAGGAATTTGGAGGTGAAAAAGTCTAAAATCAAATATTAGTGTACTGAGAATTTTAGACCAGTATAATAGGGATACAAGGACCTTTAGAATTGGGGGCAAACAAATTGAGTTAACAGTGGAGGATGTAGCCTTAACTTTTGTCTACCTATCATTGAGGCGGATTTTATTATGAATAAGACGTGTACAATGAAGGACAGAGGGGTTATAAAATATTATTTTCCTAATATAAAGAAGATCACGAAAGTATCTATTGAAGAATCTTTGGATGATCTTCTGGTCAAGAAAAGAAGGAGGAGTGAATTAGATGTGACGAAGGATAAACCTTGAGCAGCAAGTGACTTTAAATGAAATTATAAGAGACAGATAAAGACTTGCACCTCAAGACTTTACGACAATGATCATCCTATACATGTCAGCCACTCTATTCTTTCTGACAGTAAATGCACGGTGCTGTGGTTTATTGTGGAACAGATTGCAAATATGCAGCTGATAGGACAATATGCTGGGCAAAAGCTGTTTGGTAATTCCTGATTGAGTCGATGAACATCTTCAGGCACACCACGTACGAGCTGCAAGGATGCTCTGTGCAAATTATTGTAAGTATGAATATCAAATTTGGCAAATATTTTATGAAATTTTCTGATATCTTGTGAATATTTGTGTAAATTAATTAAATTATGCATTTTGCAGTATCGGCTCTGTGAGAGGGCTCTTATTTTTGAGCCGAGGTCTGGTTTGGAGGACAAAACCCCACGCGCAGTAAGATGGGACCTCCAAAACATTAGCAGAGCTCTGCTTGAAGTTGATCTAAATGAGCTTAACACACATATCGTAAGTTTTTAAACATTAAATACCATATACTGTTGATTAAAATTTTATACATTTAAATGGAATGCGACCTTAGTTGTAGTTCATTTTATGTGTAGTACAAATGTGTGCGAGCATGGTCGCATTCTCTTGATAAATCGTTGTAAATAAACTGCGACCATGGTCGCAGTTATAATTATTCCATTGATCTGTGGTGCGACCATTGTCGCAGAGTTTAATTGTTTGTTTGATGTAATGCTTATAACTGCGTCCTAAATCGCAGTTCCTTGTTAACTATTCTAGTAAATGTTTCATTCATCTGCGGTACAACTATAAGATTTCTATATCATTTTAAGTTTAATTTTTTTTTTTTCAGATTTTGTGTCGAATGGCCAACATCTCTAATGATGAAAGAAATATGATTGGCCTTCATGTTGAAGGAGAAGAGGAGGAAGAAGAAAAAGAACGAGAACAAGAACATACACATAATAAAGCTAACATCCCGGTGGAAACGGAGCTAGAAGCAGCTGAAATAGTTGAGAAACAAACGAGTGAGCAAGAATCAACTATTGCAGGTTATTTGCCACCACCACGGGATGAACAAGCTGAACAAATTGAAGTTTTGAGGAATCAAAATCAGTACTTGAGAGAATATGTTTATCAGCTCGAAAGAAAAATTGAAAAAATGGAGACTGAGAACAGACTCAAGACTGAATTAAAGAAAAAAGAAGAGAAAAAAGAGAGAGAAAAAAATTAAAAAAGGAGCAGAGGAAATTAAAAGTGAAAGAAGAAGAAGAAGAAGAAGAGCTGCTGAGAGCAGCCACTGCTGCGGAGGAGAAGGAGAAGAGAAGGAGGGAAGAGGAGGAGCATGAGAGGAGGAAGAGAGAAGAAGAGGAGCAGGAAAAGGAGAGAGAGGAAGAGGAGGGGCAGGAGAGGAGGAGGAGAGAAGAGGAGGAGAAGGAAAGGAGGAGAGGAGGAGGGAAGAGGAGGAGCAGGAGAAGAAGAGGAGGGAAGAGATACGAAGGAAGGAAAGAGAAGGAAAGAAGAAGAGGAGCAGGAAAAGAAAAGAAGAAAGAAGAGAAGGAGTTAGAGGAGGAGAAGAAGAGACAGGAGAAAAGAAAGAAGAGGGGGGGAGGGGGGAGGAAGGAGAGGATGAAAGAAGAGGAGAGGAGAATGAAGGGAGAAGAGGAGAAGAAGCAGAAAAGGATGAGGGAGCAGATGGAGATGCAGGGAGAGGAGAAGAAGAAAAAAAAATTGGAAGAGGATGAAATCAAGAGTTCTGAATTTATAGTAAATATTTCTGGGGAGATTTTCCCAGTTTTTCTTTAAATATAACTCAATAGATGCTTGAATTCTAAAAAGATAAATCTTCTAAAGAAAAAATTCAAGAGCAGACTCCGGCTCAGAAGCAATCCTTAAAAGAAAAGTTTTGGATTACTCTAAAGGAACGATAGAAAAGGGAGTCAAAGAATGCAAGCGCGCTGAAAGAGATTGCAATGACTCCGACCTTTTTCCAAAACAGAGAAAAAATTAATTAACATCCTCTTCCACAGACTGCGACTCAGACTTCTGCCACTGGAAGAACAGATTTCCGACACTCAGCCAAAAACCAGGGAATTGACTGAAACCATAGCATACAGAATTCTGCAGCCTCATCAACAAGCTCTCATAAAAAATTTCTTGGACAAAGCCTTTCTGAGTAAATTAATTTTATTTTAATCATATCAAACTATTAGATATTTATATAAGAACAATAAATTCTTAACTTTGTTTTGAAATACAGTTCTACTGCATATCAGGATACTGACAACGGAATCATTGTTGCGAACAATGACATTGAGGACCTGATGTTCAGTAGAGATTTAGATGTCAATATAATTCATTTCTACATGAAGCATCTAGAGAAAAGAGGAGGATTAAAAAGTATATTCTTTCGGAGCGAAGCTTTGAACATCTATTTTCTACTTTACGATTAATTGAAATATCAATTTCCTAATTAATTTAGTGAATTAAATTTTTGAACGTTAAATATTCTACTAGTAGTCTTTACTGCTGATAAGACATAACGAATGTATTGTGACCTAGGTTGCAATCGTTGATTTTATTAATCCCCACGAATATCAGTTTAGTAATGAAAGTTGCGACCTCGGTCGCAGTTACTGTCGATAGTCTTAATCAATAACAACACTGCGACCTTGGTCGCAATGCATGTTAATATAAAGGACGGGGGTTGCTAAGAACTGCTTAAAAATTAACACGGATACCGGTGATGGTGATCAAGGTCGTAGCGTTAAATATTCTACTAATAGTCTTTACTGCTGATAAGACATAATGAATGTATTGCGACCTAGGTCGCAGTCGATGATTTTATTAATCCCCACGAATATCAGTTTAGTAATGAAAGTTGCGACCTTGGTCGCAGTTGCTGTCGACAGTCTTAATCAATAACAACACTACGACCATGATCACAATTTGTTGTCTTGTCATAATAACATCTGATTTTCATAATATTTTTTATACTTTGAATTCATTTGAATTTTATTTTTTTTTTATTCACAGCACGGTGTTGTATCTAAAAGTAGAGATCTTGAAGATTATTTCATCAAGCAGTTGTTAAAAAACTGGACAATTAATGTGCAGTACATGTTCTTCCCGATCAATCACAAACATAGTGCCAACGATCCCGGATTTCACTGGACCTTGTTGTATTTTGATTGCCATACACAAGAGTGGATTTTTTACAACTCTTAGTCCCAGCTGAAAAATTAAGTAGTACATTAAAGCTTTATCAAACAGATGCAAGAATAATGGTGAGTTGAATTTTAATATTTTGATTACTGCTTGCATTTAATTTGATTAATATTGATATTTTTTTCTATTGACATTGCAGAAAGAAAGGTTATTACAGATTTTTGAAATTAATTTCAATAAATTAATGAAAAAACATATATAAAATACGTAAGATGCCCACAACAAGCAAACAGGTTTTTCTTTTGTTGTGACGTTTACCTATCATATTTTTTACTTTTTTTAAGTACAGAAATCTAATTTCATTTAACGATTACTCTGTACAATTTTCAGTGTTGATTGCGCTGTATATGTATGCAAGTACATGGAAATTATAGTATTTGGTAGTCCATCAGCTATTGATACTGTGACAGCTGCCGATGTACAGAGACTAAGAAGTGAGCTTGCATACATGATACTCGCAGATAGAGAGAAAAGTTGGGATGAAGAAACAGAAATTATAAGAAGGATGGTATTTGAAGACTGACAGTTGATAATTCATTGATGCGCCTCAATTTTTATTTATAAATGTAAAAAAAATGTAAAATTCATCTGTTTGTTTTATTAATTTAATTTATAAACATTTTTATACATTTATTTATTATAAAATATATTGAGATTTCTTTATTTCTAATATACTGCTGTTACACAGTGCAATTTACTAATTCTATTGATATTAGAAACAAACATGAGTTGAGAAGTTGTACTGCAACCAAAGTCGCAGTCATGACCTGTTTGAGTTACATCGTTTCCTTATATTGCGTACTGTAATCGAGACGGCGATCGCGGTCGCAGTTACTGAATCATTTATCAGATCCTAATGCGACTATGGTCGCATTGTCATAATTGGGAGACCTTGCGTTTTTGTACACATAGCCCTTTATATATGTTTTAATTTAATTAACTTCATTAATTTATGTTATCGTAAACATAATCCTCCCTGCATTTTTCTACCATAAGATAATAAAACAATAATAATCTTCACGTGTTCAAAGTACAAAGTAACTTGATATAAGACTGTATTAACTTTTTAACTGTTTTCGAGAACTGAACAGTCACCTGGAAAGTATACAATTTATTGGAAAAGGCAGAAAATAAATTTGGGACATGTTCACGTCGTTTGAGAGCTTAAACCTTTTGGAATTTCGGGATTAAAAATATATAAAGAGTTATCATTACAGGATTATAAACATACTAAATAGGTTTTGCTCAAATCATTTCTTTCAATATTCATAAACAGATTCAAAAATGTCTTCTCCACCGTCTTCACCGGAAAGAAGCCATTCATCTAATGAAATTGGATGTATAGTTCTGAATTGATCCCTCTCTACGGGTCAGAGGATGAGCCTGATACAGACGACCCGTTCTGAGAGTTCATTGATGAACCAAAATACTGCCATGAAGAGGAAGAAGCGAAGAGGAGATTGTTTGGTAAAGAGGTGGAAGAGACAGAAAGCGATACGGAAGACGAACACAGTCATAATATTGAGGACAAATCTGATTATGATGGTGATGACGAGAAGGTAGTATTTAGAACTTTAAAATTTGTATTTTGATTTTTTTTAAATATATAAGCTTGTTTCTAATGTTAATTGTGTGAATTATAATTTTTACTACTTAATCTTGGTTGAACTGTTGTACCTTTGTCACTAATTTTATTCATGTGGTAGATGCAACATGGAACTACGGTGCCAAGTTGTAAACTAGAAAGTGTCGAAGTTCTAAGTTCATTGACAAATATGAACTGCGATCATGGTCGTAGTGTTATTTTATGTTCAGTAGACTAAAGCACAACTGGGCGAAAATGTCGAAATAGTGTTAAAATTAAAACAAAGGATACGCTGCGACTCTTGTCGCAATAAAAAATATATATATCTTCAGCCAACTGCGACTCTGGTCGCAGTCATGAAACTGCTGTAGGCATCCAGACAGAACATTCAAATGGGCAAATATGAACATGTGATCATGGTCGCAGTGTTACTTTATGTTCAGTGGACTAAAGCACAACATAGGGCAAAATTATCGAAATGGATGTTAAAATTAAATAAAAAAGGAAACGCTGCGACTATTGTCGAAGATAGAAAAAAAATAACGTCAGCCAACTGCGACTCTGTTGCAGTCATGGAACTGTTGTATACAATGAGAAAGTCAATATTCAAATGGGCAAATATGAATGCGATCATGGTCGCAGTGTTACTTTATGTTCAGTGGAATAAAGAAGAACATAGGGCAAAATTGTCGAAATTATATTTGAGCAAAAATTTCAACTATATTCAAACATTATAATAATATACCAAGAGACGGGGGCAATTTTAAAAGCAACAACCAATTTCCCCTGCATAGAAACACTGCGACCACGGTCGCCACTATCCCCATACACTGCTTATATTTGCGATCAAAGTCGCTGTCTACGTTTAAAGTAACTAAAAGGTAAACTATATAGGCCAAGTTTGTAACAGTGAAACTCTAAAGTACAACTACTTATAAAAAGTACAGTAGATGTGAAAAATGGTATTAAAATCTGCTTATAATGACGCGCCAGTGACAGCATGCGACATGAATCTCTCTGCACTGTGCGACCCTGGTCGCATTCATGACTGAAACTGTCAAAATGAACACTTATTCCTTCTAGGTGGACGCAACCCGAACCTACTTCTTCTGTCATTAAAAGGAAAAGTAAAAATTTTAAACATAAATTATCAGAAAGAACTGTTTAACAAGTTTAATTTAATACCAGTAATGGACAACCAGTCCTGTAATAGCCCAGCTCTTGACAATTTTTACATCTTTGATGCTTCACTTCCTTCTGATATAGAGAATCTTCAAAACCAGACTTAAGCCTGGATGCAGCTCTAGGCCTCCCCTTGGTTGGTACAGGACCAATTAGATCGCGTATATTCAATTCTTCACTATCTCGCAGAATGACGACGGATCCACTGGAACCAATAGTAGTTCAGCAAATCTTTCCAAAACTGCGTTCAACTTTGAAAGATGGATATCAGAATCGGCGACCATCTCAAGAAGTGCATTAAATTTGGAAAGAAGTGTCCCACAATCTAGCCGTCCGTGAAGTGCCTTGATGGGAAAAGGCCTGATGCCATTTTCATTGCAACATTTTTGTAACGAGTATCCAACCTCCATCTTTAAAGTATATATGATTCTGGTATAGGTGTAACGTGACTGCGCCACAAAATACACAGAATATGTCTACAAAGGATACCCTCTGTTTTAAATAATGAGCAACTACAAGACAAATGAAGTTCCTCAGGCTTCTCATAACTAACCTTTTCCCAGCTGTCTTTTGATTCTGAAAAATCACCAACCAGATATTTTGATCCAGGTCTGTCGTGTTCCAACTCTTCTGAAAATAGTGTGGTTACAACTGCCCATTCCTTTTGGAATAACTAAAAAATCTTCTGGGTATAGAACTTCAAAACCTACATCTCATATGGATTCGATGTACAGTTGGGCACAGAATTCAAACCCTGAAAAAGTCTTATTGAGATTCAGAACTACGACAGGCAGCAACAACTTTATCATATTGGTGAACAAATTCACTAGTTTCGTGTTTGCATTAACAAAACCATCAAAGAAAGAATTAATACTCTCGGACCTCTGGTTGGTTGTCATTCTAGCATAAAAACATCCTTGAGATATGCATTAACCCAGTGTCTACGCAGTCTGTGCATCTTCAACAACCAACTGTCTTCTTCTTCTAAATGATATTTTTCATTCATCAGTCGCCATCGCTCCTCGCATGTGCTTATATCACGGGAGGTGTACCAATGATGGAATTCAAGACCATATCTTCTCCATACTTGTTTGTCATCGCAATTTATTGCTCGGCAATATGTTTCTGTACATGCCAGAAATAGTACCGGTGCCGAGTAGTTGAAAAAAACATCTTGATGGCATCACCAATCTGGGCATCCTGATCAGTAATAATCAACTTTGGTACAACTCCATGCATGCACTTGAGCCATTTTTGGAATAGCCACACAAACGTATCCCTCTGCTCATCAGCAAGCAATGCACAGCGAAACAAAATTGACTGTCGATGATGATTACCAGTGAATGGAGCAAATGGCAAGCTCAAGTGATTAGTCCTGTATGTTGTGTCAAAAATGATCACATCACAGAACCTCAAATACGAGGAAATAACTCTTCCATCAGCCCAAAAAATGCTTCTAAGTGTGCCCGCATTATCAACTTCACTTGCAAAGAAAAATTCTGGATCGGTCTCGGCTTTCTCTTAGAAATATTTGATGATCGCAATAAACTCATGGCCAATGTTATTTCTACGTTGACGAGTAAAATCAATAACTTGTTGCGGGCTTACTTCTTCACAACCTTCTCCCTAGCTCATTGCATTCACAACACGGGAAATATTTGAAGGCCGCATTCTCACAACAACCAAATTGCTCATAATGCTTCTGCTAATCTTCGATCGATGAGTCTGGTGAGAGTAATGGTGATGTACCTTATCTGGGCTTGATAATTCATGTGAATGAGAATCAACAAATTTGGTGACAACTCAATATCTTCTGTTAAATAAAAAACGAAGACGAACATGCATCTCAGCAGGACACACTACTCTAGTGTCAATTCGACGGTGCACTGTAAGCCCCTCTTGTCTTTTGTCACACAACTTCTTCACACCTTCCTTGTTGCAGCAAAATTTTCTGTAAATAACTTCATGAGGAGGCCTCCGTGACTTGTCTATTCCTTTTCTTCTCACGCCAAAATCTCTATTCCTTACATAAGAATTGTCGAAATTGTATGCTTTCACATCCGTGAAAAACTGTTTCCCTAAAAAAATATTTGAGCTTTCAGATATTTCTCTATGTGCATTCAGATCCTACAAAACAAATTGATGAACTACATAAATATAAATATTTTTTAAGTATCACACGTCTGAACTTTAATTACTAAAACTGTGACCAAGGTCGCAGATGTAATGAAATCTATATAACTTCTTACTAAAGACTGCGATCGTAGTCGCAGTTTTTCGTATGAGCAGATTTTTTAAAAAACTGAATAATAACTATGCAACTCTCTAATGAATATATAACTGGACATAATTGACATAGAACGTGTAAGAATTATAACAATAAGGAATGCGACTTAGGTCGCAATTACAAAAATAGCTTTCACAACCGGAGATTATTTTAAAATCAAATTGCGACTGTGGTCGCAGTTCTTAAACTTTAGAACAAGTAATTATTCTGTTCTGTAAAACGAAATATAGGTCGCAGTACCATATACGCTACAGAGAAAGATTCTACATTTAAGAAATTGCTGATAAAAATTGACACAATAAAAACTGTTGATCGGCATGCAAAGATGTCAACCCTTCAATACTTTCAATATTTTGAGAGAAAGTTGATCCAGATGAATATCCTCCATATTTAGATCGGGAGATAGAGATCGCTTACGACTGCGACCAGAATTGGCAGGGAAGTAGACTGCTCCGACGTCGACTTAAATAAAAAGGAGAAAAATCTGCTCTGAAAATCGATATTTTCAGAGAAAAATTTATCACAGGATAGAAAGGAGAACCTAAATCTAACAAAGAGCGATAAAGAAATAGGGGGAAAAAATAATAATAAACAATAACCTAAAGCTTATAAAGAGCGGTAAAAAAGGGGAAAAAATAATAATAAACAATAACCTAAATCTGACAATGAGCGGTAAAAAATTTGGGGGGAAATAATAATAAATAATAATGGAGCGAGTAGCTTTTACCAAGGGGTATTTAGTAATTTAACTTGTTCCTATAAGTGGGGCGCAACTTAGTGGGGTGGCAAATATTGAGCTACGTCACCGCAGGCAGAGAGAGTCTCTCAGCGGTCGGCTGATATATATATATATATATATATATATATATATATTATATATATATATATATATATTATATTATATATATATATATTATATGGGGTTTCTCTATCTCAGCCGCCAGCTGAGAGAGTTTCTCAGCTGGCAGTGATGTGGTCCAATCTCTGCCACACTGTGACAGAATGTAGACGGTAAAGAAGCCCAAAAATTCTGCTAAAATGACCATCAATCACTTTACTGTTATAATTGACAAAAATACCCTCAGTTTAACTTTTAACCTAGAAAAACTCTTTCTCCCCCCCATTTTTTACCGAGTCAAAAGTTATTTTTTTCATACAAATATCCGTTGAAGTAATCTGGAGTTATAAATTTTCTAATTCATCAATATCAATTGTAAATTGATAAAAAAAGGTCAGATCAATATGATAAGTAAGAAAGCAAACAGCAAAAAAAATAAAAATCATGGGTGAACCCTAGAAAATTGGTTGTTATAAAATTTTTTGGTTTAGCTTCAGTTTTTCAGTCATTTATATTTAATGAAATATTTCACACTTTACACATCATTTTGGTTTAGATCATAGTCTTCAGGCTAAAAAAATATCTTACAACTTCGTATTTCGTGTTGAATTTTGAAAAAAATAAAAAAACAAAATTTTTGAATAAAAATGTTTTTTATTCACATTTCAAACTTTGGAATATCAGATTCATTTTTTATGTTTCTTTTATAAGGAAAGCGACCAAAGTCGTAATATTTAAAAAATACTAATTTAGATTAAAAAATGGTTTTAATCACAGTTTAACTGTATATTGCGACTGTAAGCACTTTTTTATTTGTTCTTTTATACAAACTGTGATCAAAGTTGCAGTTTGAAAATAATAATTTGAAATAAAAATATTTTTAAAAATATTCAAAGTTTATACTACAATTTTGTGTTTTTTAAGATTTGTTTCTTTAAAGAAGACTACGACTCAAAGTCGCAATCTTTTAAAACTAATAATTCTGAATATAAATTATTTATAAATAATTTAAGTTATAGACCGCGATTTTGAGCTTTTTTAAATTTGTTTGCTTTAAGAAAACTGTAACTAAAGTCGCTGTCTGTGAAAATAAGATGTTAAACACTGCGACCTGGACGTAGTATTGTATAACTTCTTTTTCTTAATTTCAACCAAATTCGCGGTCTTTAATAAATAAGCTGTTTAGAATACTACGATTTTGGTCGCAGC